>JADRCH010000735.1:1623-14315 GCA_019843965.1 Rhynchomys soricoides | reverse complement strand
TTATAGCAAGGTGTATCTGCCTAAGTTGCTAACTGGATCTTAGGAAGGGCAAGGAGAATTAATTGGGAAGTATGTCTCAATTAATGAAGGGATTGAGAAAGTAAAGGAACTTGAGTAGGTAGCCTACCATTTCTTCTGGTCAAGTTGTGGCCGAAGATCTCTCCTTGAGTTTTTGGGTGAAGCACAGAACAAATGGAGAGGGAAAGATAAATATTGGTTTAGTTGGATGCTAGAGAGTGTGGAAAGTCCACAAGCATGTAGTCTTCATTACGTACTAGCAGGCATTGCTTGTGTATAGGCAGGGACTATCTGCTCAATGAAAACACACAGTCGGAAAGGTCAACATTTCTTGTTTTTCTTTGCCACAATATCCCAAACAATCAGCTTCATTTTGCTGTATAATACACACGGTATGAATTTATTTAATCTGTGAAGAAGTATAATTGCTCCAAATTTACAGTTAACATTCTCTAGATTATAAATTAAACACAGTGGGTTATTTACATCAGTACCAGCCCTGTTTCTGTTCAGTAATTCTTCCATCAAAATGATATTTGTAGAGCTATAGCAGCCATAACTGTGCAAAACTTTGAGGAGCCTTAGCTTAATGGACACCCCTGAGTAAACACAATGGAGTCAAGGTTCAGTGTGAACGGCAAGAGGAATTTATTGTTCCAACATTTTGGGTATACCCTGAACACAAAGGTGGGAGAACATGACTATGAGAAGCCTGTATGGAAATCTTTTATAGATTTTAGAGCTGTAGCCACTAGGCTCAATGTGATTGGCAGAACAGTGTGACTGAAAGGATTAGTCTTTAAGGAATGAGGTAGCAGGGGCTTAATTAGCCCCTCGCTTCAAGCCTACGTGCTCTCTAACCTATCTTCCAGGAGTGGAGGAATGTCTATATACTCGGAGGTCTGGTAGAATTTTCCAAAGTTCCTGAGTTGACCTTTTTAATCCCCCCTTCACTTTGTACATGTTTCAATCCTGAAGCTATTGTCCATAGTTTTGCAGCTCATACTCCCGGTCTTCTGTATCTAGTTCTTTATATTTTGCTTTAAGATCATGAGCTGTACTGTACCTATGCTTTCCTTAACAAAAGCAAATAAGTGGTTCAAAGTTCAACAATAGCAGGAGAATTAGTAGAGGTCTTAACAAGGTAGATATGAGGGTGGTTGACAAAGGGTGGGAGTTAAACCAATACTCAAACTAGCCCAGACTGTGTTCTCTCTCTTTTTTCACTTTGCTAACCCTATTCTCACATTGGTCATTGAATCATTAACAAGCACGGGATGGTCTATATAAAACAACACTCTTTGGTTAAGGCAGCACACAGCCCTCATTGCTGGAGGAAAACTTAAGTCTAATCCCCTCCTATTCTTTAGTACTCCTTCTGATAACGATGTCAGTGATTCTTTAAGATGACTGATGGAAGTTTCTATTGTTTTGATATCTAAATCAATAGCTGCCGTCAGACTCTCATAGGTTTTTCCTTGTCAGACCAACGTGGAGGTCATGATGGCAGCCCAGCCACCTCCAACTATATCTGAAGGGAGACAGTGAGTGTTGGAACACGTTTGGTGTATGGGCACATAGGATGGGGGAAGGAACCAGAATCCAAAGGTACAACCAGGCAGTCATGATCAAGATCCAGTAATCTTGAGATTGAGCAGATTGTCCATCTTCTGTACCATCCAAACTGCAGTCTCTGAAGGGAAGGGCGTTTGCAGGTTTCACAAGGGAAGCATGTCCCCAGGCCACAATATCATAAACCTTGAGGACTGTGGGAACTGCTAGCAGCACCAGGAAGGATCCCTTTCACCAGGGTTCCAGTGACTGTTCCCAATGCCCCCTTAACTAGATCAAGTCACTAGTGTGGAAGTGGTGATGGGGATTCTGGCATCCCTGAAGACTTTAAGGCAGAGAGTTAGGCCAAATCTCATGCTGTGGGATACTTGCTGGGAGGGCCCAGTGGACACCAAGTGAGTTGGGGTACCACAAAGTATCTCAAAAAGGGTCAGATTAAATTGGTAGGGGTGTTCCAGACTCAGAACAAGTCCAAGGTGAGTGGCACCCAGGTCAACTTAGTTAAGGATTACTTTGGGGGTTCTGTTCATTCTTTCTCCCTGTCCTGAGCGTTGGGGATGGAACTCACAATGAAGTTTCCAATCTGGCACACATGCTGTTGCCAACCCCTGGCTTACCTGAGAGACAAAGCAGGACCATTGTCTTATCCAATTACCTTGGGCTATATGTCCCTCAGGAAAAGGTAAGACTCTGGGGAGCTTCACTTAACCAGAGAAACCCTGAGTGAACATGTGGAGTTGGGATCGATGCAAAATGCAAGAATATTATTGTTCCAGCATGCTGGGTTCTTTCTGCACATAAAGGAAGGAGAGAATGACAACATACAGCCCATTCAGAGAGCTTTTATACATTTTTAGAGCAGCAGCCTTTAGGCACAGTGTGATTTGTAGAATAGTGTGACTTTTAAACTGATTGGTATTTATGGAATGAGGTAGTAGGGGCTTAATCAGCCCCTCCCTTCCAGTCTACATGCTCCCTAACCAGTTTCTGCCACGAAGAGAGGGGAGCCCTTGGGCTCAGGGGCCAGAAGGAATAATCCAAATTTCCTGAACTGACTTCTCAGTAAATAGTATATACAGTGCAGTGTGCATATTATATATATGTTCAATATATATAGTTATACATAGACACATTATATATTATATAGAATATGTAGTATGGTGTATATATTATATATGTAGAATGTATATAGTTATGTATAGACATATTATATATTGTATAGTATATACAGTTCAGTGTGAATATTATATATGTAGAATGTATTTATATAACTATAGACATACCTTATATATTTTATAGTGTATACTGTGCAGTGTGTAATATATATCTCACTCTATAGATATATAGATATATAGACATATTTCTGTATAGACCTAGGTTATATATTATGTAGTATATGCCATACAGTTTATGTGTATACTTTTTAATGTATAATGTATGTATTATTCATATGGCATAGGATTGTTATGAACCAGACACTGGTGGGAGACACATCTGAGTCCTCAGTGAGAGCATTATGTGTTCTTTTCTGCTGAGCTGTCTCTCTAGCCATATGTTTAAAAATTATTCAGTTATTTTTACTTTATGTGCATTGGTGTCTTTACTGCATTAGTGTCTCTATGAGGGCATCTTACTATTGTACTTTGAGTTATAAGTATGTATGAGCAGTTGTGTGAGTGCCAAGAGTTGAACCCCGGTCCTCCATCTAAGACCACACTGTGGCCTTAATTCTGTGCCAGGTCTGGAGAAGCAAACTCCTGTATGCAGGACAACTTGTCACCCACTGACCCATGTCCCCAACTCCCAAATCTCCAAGATATCGCATCGCATTGTTTTCTCTGTATGTGCTCTTGTGGAACAGCAGAAGTTACCCATGTGCCCAGGGATGGATGGAATAAATTATTTTATTTACTTATTTATTTATTTGTTCAAAGAAAGTTTACTCATCCCTAATGAAGTAAGTTCTGGCCTGTGTATCAAGTGGATTTTAAAGATTCAAGACAATTTCTTGACCTCTCCAGTAGATCTGAGGTTTTCAGTCATATTTAGAAGATTCCCACATACTTTTCTGGCTTCTGCTAGGACCCAAAGCCCTTTTGTGGTCTTGTTTGGTTTTGGACCCAGAACAAAATACTTAGGTCCATAATTTCCCATCAGTACAGATTTGGCAGTTAGGTTGAGACCCTACCTGATACCCTCCCCCAAAACATGGAGCTTTCCAGCTCAGTGAAAGGCTGTCCTTCCCAAAGATGCATTTCCCTGTATAATCAATGTATAATCCACATATAACCCTATATAATCCTATATAATCACTATATAATCCCTATATAATCCAATACAATCCTATACAGTCCTATATAATCCCAATATAATCTTATGTAATCTCATATAATCGTATGTAATCGCTCCCTCCCTCTCCCTCTTCCTATTTCTCTTGTTCTCTTTCTTTCCTTTCTCTGAACACACACACACACACACACACACAAACACACACACACACATACACTTTATGACTTTCTCTTCTCTCTCCTTCCCCATGGCAAGTCCCCAGGACTCATTCTGGCTTGAGAGCAGCTTCACAGTAAACCTGCCTTTACCATATTCTAATCTGGCTTCAATTGGTTCATTTCACCAGCAGAGAGACAATCTATCAGTGACTATCAGGGCTATCAAGGATCATAGTCATTTTCTGGTCTCTCCAATAGATGCAAGGGAATTCTCTGGCCTCTCCAAGGCATCCAGAGCCTGCTCTCCCCTTTCCAGGGAATCCACCTCCCTTTTTTGGCTTCTCTAGTGCACCCACCCGCCTCCTTTCTATTGCTGGGACCAATTCATTTCAAGCTTTAACCTTTTAGCCACCTGCTGTAAGCTCTCTCTGCATAATCCATGTGACTTCCTCAGGCTGCAAGGGAGATTGTGAGGAGGGATTGACTGTCCCACTCTGCCTGCATCTCCACCCCATTCCCCACTTCAGTGCAGGTTAAGCTCTTCCCCTGTTCCTCCTTCTCCTTCCCATTCCATACCCCTGCCTCAATGATGGTATGGCTGGCCTCCTCTGCCTAGTTATCTATCAATGTACACTAACACATACTAATGCATGTTCATTATTACATGTGCTAATCACACTCATTAACACACACTGATATACAATCTTATATATTGCGTACATGTAAGACTTCGCAATGTTAACTGTGATATGCATTAATCAATGAGTTGATGTATGTTAATTGTCAAATGTGTTGATCTCATGTGTGAATACACATGATATTTCTTTTTTCTAAATTAATTACATTACCATATATGTTAAGGCACACCGATGCATGGAAATTATTAAACATGTGAATCACACATGTCGATGCACATAGATACACATTATGCACATCACATGTGTACTTATTCTACACATTACATACAACATGCATTAGTACAGTATTATATGTCAATGTGCATGTCGATTGCTTACATTCCCATGCCTAGTATCCTTCATATACAATGATCATGAGCATTGATAAACATTGATATACAGTATTCTGTTCTGATATATGTTATCACACACATTAATCACAAACATTGATATGTGCCTATATACATTATCATATCTGTTGTACACACGTATTCTATACATTAAATAGATGTGTTAATCAATTAGTTGCTGTATGTTACATCACATACATTGACTGCACACATGAATATATATACTTGTTTTATATGAATCATTTGCACTAATTAATAAGCAGCCATATATGTCAACATACATTGTTATATACATTAGTGCATACAGACAAAAGTTAATTATTAAATATGTAAATCACACATGTCTATGCACACAGATATACATTATTATACACATGGTATAGGTAATTATTCCATACATTAACTGTTCTTCACCTCATCCTCCACAACCACTTCTATACCATTTTGGCAGAGTTAGAAATGGTCTAACCTAGCCAGTCTTACTTACTACCCACAAGGATAAGATAAAATAAACCAAAACCAATGTCCCCACATACTTTAAGACTGTCACGCTTCCTATGGGTCCTTACAAGAACGTGCCTATCTTACAGGGCACAAAAATGATGACTCCTACTATGCTCACACCGCCTGACATTTACAAAGGGGAATCCATCAAAGAGGGGTGCACAGCACAACTTCATTCCTTTTGGGGATCCCAAGACTATTCTGGTATATGAGTGATCTGTGGGTGAGGACCAAGGAGGGGTTGAAAAATCACTTGTTCTTGTCTACCCAGGAATGGTATGCAAACTCCCAACAAACCCTGAGTGTGAGCATTTCAAGTGTGGCTGTAAATGCCAGTGAGGAACATGTTAATGATTGAACCAAGGGCTTCGTAAACACTAGGCAATCACTCTGCCAAATGAGCCATGTCCACAGATGTTGTCATCATTTTCTTCTTTTTTTCTGTTGTTATTACTACTACTACTACTACTACTACTACTACTACTACTACTACTACTACTACTATTATTATTATTGGTCTGAGAAGACTCTCACTGAATAAGTCACAATGACCCATAATTTATTGTGCCTCTTTGCTGCAGAGCTGAGGGCAAAACAATCAGTGTAAAGTCTTTTTATCTTGCTGGCTCCAATGTTCCAGTCATCTCGGCCAATCAGGTGATCACACTTTGACAGCACCCTGACAGCTCTATTTTCTATCAGCAATAGTGTATAACATAACATATGTATTTCTATGATTTGAACAATTATTCAAAGTTAGCTGTATGTTCTATCAACTGAGGCACCTTTGTGAATATTTCAACAGCTAGGGAGCTGGTTATTCTGAATAAATCCCCAAACTTAAATCCCCCTTTGTTATCATGCCTGCAGGCTCTTTCTGCTTGGGTCTCCAAGCACCTGTACTTGACAGGAGTGCTCTTTCTGCATCCTGACCTTATTTCTCAGCAGTATTTTGTTTCTCATCTTGACGAACACAGGCCTGATGAGGAAGGAATAACACTTCTGAGATGTGTTTGGAGAATAAGCACTCCTGGACCCCTGTGGGAAGTGCTTACAAGTTTCCTACTCCAACAACAATATAGTCACATAGATCTTTGGCTTTAGAAGGAGGAGGTGCTAAAAGATTCACTTGTGTCCCAGGAATGTCTCTTGGAAAGGGCAGCATGACTTCCCTTGAGATCTGTGGAGAGCTGTGTACCATGGATGGCCAGGGAACTTCTCTGTGACATCATCAATCTCTTCCCTGGATATTCTGTTGCATCCTGGCATCCTTTGTGATGTCACTCAAGTTATGGAAACCACAACTGATCTTGAGCCCTTTGTGCAATGCATCTAATGATCACCCACAGGCAACACTAAGAAGGTTACTTATGAGATGGAGAGAATGACAAGCAGAGAGATACAAGAGATTTAAGGAGGAAGCTGCCCTTCAGTATCAGTGCAAAGCACCAGGAAATAACTGGGAGAGGAGCACAGTGCTGGGCAGGGAATAGTAGCCATCCTGAATAAGATGGTCTTCAGATGGCTGGTTCAGTCATGGGACTCAGGACGTAGAGTCTCTGGGAAGCTTCCAAATGTCCCTGATTGTCAGTGTTCCTCAAAGTCAATGATTCCTGGACATTAGTTCATCCCAGAAATTAGGAGCTAAAAGAGCAAAGCTGTGTGCTGGGTGTGAGGAGTTGTCTCTTACAGGAGAGGAGGTTTTAGAGTGGGAGAAAATAAGAACATCAGGAGGATGAGAAAGATGAGGGAGATGTCCCCAGCACAGGGCAAGACATGACCTCCTTCCACCCATTAAATTCCTTTAGGTGCAGAGGCAATGAGAAATGTGGTCCTGGTAAAGAAAGACCTTATGTCATCAGGCTTTACAGTAGAGCAACTCTGACCACCTCTCCCTACTCATGGCACTATTTGGTATTTGTGTAGGTAGGTGAGTGTAGCAGGCTGTTCTCTAGTGCACCCAAAGCCCTGTCAAGAACAGTGGACCAGGATGTAGAGTGGCTTTTCCTTGCCTCCCCTGCATGTCCTGTGCTGTCAGTGAGATGACATAGAGAGTTAACTATGCACATTATTCTCCTGCATTGTTTCCACCTCTAGAATCATGGTCCTTCAATGACCTGGCAGGAGATATGTGCACATTTACTCAATGTGAGAAATGTTGGACTATGCTAAATTCTTTTCTTGACTACTGAAATCCACAGATTTATATGCCATGCTGCCAAGTTGAATCTTGTTCAGCACTGAATAAAGCTATTTACTTTGTCATCTGATACATCTACTGAGGTCATCAGAGGAAACCAGCCTACTGGAACATCACAAACATTTCAAACAGAGGATACAGCTTAGATGCACAAAGGAATCATTTCAAACCAGGGATAAAATCCTTTGTGGTGTCCTTAGGTCGCAGGCATACACACCTTTTCCCATACGATTCAGGGTAGCTTGACACTATGCATGTTCACTTGTGTTCATCTTCCTACAGTGGTTGCTTTGGAGCCACCAGACTGAACACTCAGCTGATTGTTAAGGTCGTCTTATCTTCATCACAGAAGGAGATTTGGATAATAGGTATTCCTTTATTCAAATTTCATACTGATGTTCTGGGGACCACAGTTTCTTCCTCTTCTTATTCTCTCTGTGGTCTTGGGCTCCAAAAATGTGTAACTTTAGGGTGTCTCTGTATTCAACTTCATGTCCCTAAATGCTTACTTTATGAGTCAGTATAAATATTCTCATTTGAGTGTCTTATTTCAGAGTCACGTATGAAGACATAAGTGAAATTTATTACTGATTTTTTATCCTCTGTCAATTATGGTCAAGGACACTTCACCACACTGAACATAATGTATTTAAGATTTTTCTTCCTGCTGCTGAGTGTGTAAAGCACAGACAGTGAGGTCTGTGTGAGAAAAGGTAGACATGGAAATAGACTAAAATTTTGCAAGCTGTGCTCTGACCTCATTGTACACACACACACACATGTATGAATACACACAGTACCTACACAGCATCAAAAATCATGATGAAGGTCTCAGGGTCTGGAAAGGTGCAAACCTGATATGCTCTGTTTTTTGCCTCCAAGCATTACAGCTATCATCAACCAAGCGCAGGTTTTGCATGGTTAAAAGGGGCTTGAATTCTGACCCAAAAGCTTGCTTATGTCCCCAGTGTCTGTGTTTTATCATGGTTTGTGTCAGGTCTTTTGGGAGGGTATGAGGAATTTCCATGATAACTATAGGGAGACTGTGAACATTTTCTATTAGGCCTATTAGGAGGATGTGAACAATGCCTATAATATGTAGAGGCAGGATGGGAACAATTTTCAAAACCGTATTTGTTTGATCATTTAGTAACTAATTTCTACAGGGATGCTGCAAATAAAACCATTTCCACCATTACTTATATTTGTATATTTAGTATTTACTCCCATCTTAGATTGTACATAGCTACATAGTATATATAACACATAGTGCTGCATAACATACAATTAACACTAAACACGTTCATAGCCTCCCATTTAATCTATGGGTGAGAGCTATGGTCTTGAAGTTCCACATCCATCTCTATTTTATTTGTAATTAATTGCTTTACTATATAAGTTAAGTCAATACAAGAACAAGAGACTTCATTTTAACTATATGAAAATACACTAAATACATTAGAAGTAAGCTCTTGGCATTTGTTGCTATAATATATATCTTAGACAGGAAGTGCAGTTGTATTTTAAGAAGGCTTTCCTTCACCCCATGTGCTCCCAGGTAATGGCAGGTATTCTTGAAGACTGCTTGAGCCTGCAACTGTTCCTGACAATTGATGTAATGTTATCGTACCACTTAAAATTTATTCGGAAAATTTCCATATATGTCTTCAATTGTTTACTTATTTTATGAGGTAGAAAGTCCATTCCATGATGGTATTTTCCCTTTGCCTAATGAACCCAGGAGAAATTGTTGAAGAAAAATATCAAAATACAATCATGTTTAGTATCAGTTTGATACACATACACATCTTGTAGTTTTTATTGTACAATAGTCAACTCTTTCTGCCTCGTGCGTTATACATCTTGAATGGTTAAATTTTCAATCTCCTTTTAGTATTTGAAAAAACTACTTAATTCATATGTACTTAATGGATTTTTGGTTTCAGCCATTTATTATCTCCAAATACATTTTGATTTTTTTAATAGTTTGCAATTGGTTCCAATGCACTTCTTGTGGTCAAATTTTTGGTTGACTGATTTTACAATACAAATATGTGAATCTGCTTTCTCTATTTTTTTGTGGAGAAATCTCTAACCCTAACATGGCAGAATAATTTGTGTTACCTTAAACGTAGTTTCTTAACTATCTTATGAATCACTTCTCATGGTTGTTTCACAAAATAATGACATAAATTTGGAGTATTTAACATTTCCTGTGAAAGTACATTCCAATATTATCTTTTCATTGGATCATTGTTGTTTAGAATAGGTACTGAGAAAACAAAATTTCCCATTTCCTATTCATGCAAGAGTATTGTAAAATAGCAATTTGTCGAGTCAATTACTACTGTAGGCCATTATATCAGTAACAAAGATGGTAAAGTAAGTCCAGGGTTTAAATAATCCATTGTTTGAAAAACTTTGGTAAGTGCCTTTAAAGAAATTTTCATCCTTCACTTTCCTGTTTTCTTTTTTTTTTTCCAACAAATATAGGGGAAGTCCAAAAAGTTGTAGACTCTTGTGTATGATGGATCTCTAGCTTGTCTAGTACCAATTGTTGTCAAGTGTCTGCAGTATTTTCTTTTCTTAAGGGGCATTGCTCTTCCACACAGGTTTATCTGAAAACCAGTCTAATGGCAAGGGTGTTGATATGTCATCAGTGACCTCTTTATAAATTTGGAAACTAAATTCCTGTGAAGTCCTGTTTGGACACCGGGTACAGCAAGTGGTTGTACTTGATCACCTGGCATGAATCACTTCCCTAGAATTATGTTCCATATCCTGCCTATTTCCCTCATTTGCTGTCCCTGCAAATGAAGCAAGTTGATTTGACTTCTCCATTGCTGTATAAGATACCTTCCCCATAAATTCATGGATATTTTAGCCACATCTTAACTATCCTGTTTGTCCATGTGGTCACACATAGGTAATCTATCTTATGCATTGTCTTATAACTGATGATTTACCATTCTATAAATTATGTGTAAACTTTCTGATGTAACAAATCTGGATACCAAGACTTTTGGTGAAGGAAACTAACATAAGCTCTTGTATCCACAAAACTTTCTATATCAACACCATTCATTTGTACCATTAATATGGGTCACTGATAATTGCCAGAACAATTTTTTTATAGTAATCTAAAAAGACCCTGACCTTTCTACTATAGCACATTTGCCCTAGATATCAGGAAACCAGAGAAGTTGAGCAACTCTATTCCTTGCATCAATTTGCATATCCTTTGTCACATATACCATGATTTTTATTTCTTCTTTGCTACCATCATCTAGTATAACTGGACACAAAATAAATACTTTAAAATTTATTGCACTTCTTCCCAAATCTATTCTCATTTCCCCTGTGGGAAAAGGACCATAAACACCAGCGATTAACATGTAATATTCCACATTTGAAGATAATGTTCAATGAGTATATTGGACCACATCCAAATCTGTGCTTCCTTCTTAGCAGCTATAAGATCAGAAATACATTGTTTTGATTTTCTTGGCCATTTGGTACAGCATGAGTGACAAAAGAAAAATGGCTCATATATTTTTGTTGCAAGGCCATAACCTCACATGCACATTTCATTGTTTCAAGATGATGAGTTGTTACCTTGATTATCTCTAATGGATTTATGATCCTTAAACCAATCTTTGTCCTTTCTACTGTGGTTACCATACTCTGTATGAATTGGTGGCTCATAGCAGCCAGGATCTGCCTGCAGTCTTCAATGAATATCATATTCTCTAACATCAGTGTACCTGCTCTTTTGAGCTCTGAATCATATAGCTTTATAATTTCTTCAGAAATGACCAAAGTAATCACAACTACAGCATTCAACATTTTGATTCCTGAAATTTCAAGCTACAATTTGCCCTATGATATTGGCATTAAGCTTCTGGGAATCAAGATCAGTTGTTTCTCTCATTAATTTTTCTATAGAGCTCTTAGTGCTTTCAGTGCTTTTTATTTTTTCCTTAAAGTTTTACTTTTGTAATGTATATGAGTACACTGTAGCTGTCTTCACCAAGAGAGGAAATTAGACGTTTTTGAGTCACATGTGGTTGCTGCGAATTGAACTCAGGACCTCTGAAATAGCATTCAGTGCTCTAAACCCCTGAGCCATCTCCTCAGCTCTGCTATTAGTGATCTGATTTCTGTCTTACACTCACTTGCTCCTTTTTCAAATGTCACTATTTCTATCAATTATTGTCTTGTTCCAAGACCACATATGGCACTATTCACAGCTGAACCCAGCCTTTATCAGAAGTTTGTGAAGGCTTCTTCAGGATCCTGTTTTTAATGAATTTGTTGAATTTTTCTAGACTCCTCAATCATATTACAAGCTCTTAATGTTATAACAGTGTATTATTTCATAATTACATCATCATATCACGTTTGTTCTTGTAAGTAAACATAAACCAATCCACAAAGCAACTGGTTATGTACATTTATCATCCTCCATGCATTTTATTGTTTTGTTTTTATGGCCACCATGACAACCATTGTAACTGCTGTCCAGATTCTGGTACAGCTGACACTGACCCCTTCCTATCTTGGGGGGCTCCCCCTATGTTGCATAGCCCAGTCATTTAGCATTTCCTTGTCAAATGGAGAATGTAAGCCATACAATATAATGACTTCTTTACAATACATTCTATCTACCATTTCAATTGCTTAATAGCTCAATAAATGATAAGCAAGGCCACTGTCCTTGGAGGTATGTGCTACACAAAGGCTGGGAAACCTTAAGGTTCTTGTGTATTCCCAAGGAAAGCTGTTGGTGAGGATACTGGCGGAACGTGTTGCAACTATAACTCTTTCTGCTCTATCCAGCCTGTTGCCTCACTGAGGGGATCTGGGTGCTTAGAAAAAGAATAGATGGATCAGAAAAGGGTACTAGCTTACCTTCCACCATAGC
>JADRCH010000730.1:1393667-1442099 GCA_019843965.1 Rhynchomys soricoides | reverse complement strand
TTTTTTTTAGTTGTATCTTTTATTTTATTTTTATTGTATGAGTATTTTGTTTTGCATGTGTGTCTGTTCATCCCATGTTTACCTGGTCCCTGTGGAGGTCCCTGTGGAGAAGGCAATGGATCCCCTGGAATATCCACTTTGTAGATGCTGGGAATCAAACCCATGTCTTCTGCATGAGCAGCCAGTATTCTTAATTATTGAGCCATCTCTCCGGCCCCCAAAGACACTTGACTTTCGATATACGAAATACAACTTAGTATAAGAAGTTACGTCTTATTAAGTTATAGCAAATTATGTCTTATGTACTGTAGAGTTATTCCAGTTCTCTGGTGGACTGTCCAAAGCCAGCCGAGGTGTTCCATTTAAGTCCTCGTTGGATTATACAGCAGCCTCTGCTAGTCACCACAGCTGTACATGTCTGCTCCAGTGGACGACAGCCGGTGAACAGCTGCATCATTGCCTGCTAAGTATCTTTCTACTTGGAAGTGACTCTCGGCTTGTGATTGTGTAAAGTGAGATAAATGCGTGCATCCACTCCTTTCTACTATTAATAAGTCTCTTCACTGACGATGTGTGTTACTAGTTAAAGGGGTCTCACACCACTTAGCTCATCCATTGTCTTACTTGACCGTGAACTCTATTCTATATTTTACTAGCAGTAAATTAGTGGTAAGGCATAACAACATGAAAGCAACTAGCCTGAGCTGATAGAAACATCTGTAGAGTTTGGAGATTCCAAGTGTTTGTTGGGATGATGGAACCTTGTTGGGTGTTTAGTCATAGCATCCTCTAATGCATATTTACTATTTACTATGTGTGGCGCTGTAAGCTGGGCATGTCTACTTTATGACCAGGGTACCAGTATTAATCCTGCTTTACTGGGAAGAAGCATCCATCTTTACTTGGTGATTCTAAACACAGGCATTCTGTCTCAGCCGTGAAAGATATCCAAATATCTATTTCTACAGAATTGTGCTTTGAGTAACCATGGGATACATTAGTATGTTTAGGAAATTGTGTGTAAATAACTGACTGTTTGTGTCTTAATGACGAATACATGAGAAATTCTGCTTGATGTGTAATATATTCCCACAGTGCATCTACGCATCTAGTGTGTATGCTGTTCCTTCTCAGAATCCTTCTGACCTCTCAAAACATCTCTTCTCCAGTCTGATTGCAAGTCATTCTTTTAAGCTCAGTTGAAGACATAATTCTTTCACAAGTTTAGGGCAACTGCCACCGCCATGTGTCCTCAAGAATAGATGTAGCAGTTATCTGTTGAACCTATTTATTCCCTTGAAGCTTAAAGCTTTGTTTCTTATTTTTAAAAGTTATTTTAAGATGAGACATCATTACAATGTGATATATTTTGCCATAAAAACACGGGGTCAAATATTCCATGTGATTAAAGCAAGCTCTTTGTTCTGGAGAGGAGCAAGTCAATGGAGAAGATGCATGCCCTTTCATGAAGGCATAAACTTGTGATATAATAGTCAAGACAAGTTTCCGGGGCTGAGTAGGAGAGCCAAATTGGTTCTTAAGTATATTCACAAACTAGGTAAAGGGCCAGAGTTTCTTTGAGAAAACAATCAGAAGTCACCCTAATGTGTAACACAGATCATCAGGCTGAGGCTCAGAGTTCAGCATTAGTGGTTCATTTTGTAGAATCAACATCAACTTGAGACATGTGGACACATTGTATGAACAACACAGCTCCATATTAACAGAAGGCCATGCCCCAGCCATTACTTTTATCATAATCATTAATCTCCTAGAGATTAGCTAGACGTTATCTAATCATCGTGCTTGCTCTAGCTCCTATGTACACCAAAATGCATAAATATTTTTAAATGGGGGACTTTTAAATTATTCATATAGTATTAAAATAATTTATGAAAGGTATCAACAAGGACTGACTACTAATCTTAATCATAATCATTATTTCTTCCCAATAATGTTCGATTTAAGTAATTAGTAGCAGGAGTGAAAACTAAGAGCTATGAATCTCTTTATGTAGTGTTTTCCTTTTCTATAGAGTCAACTGTACAGATGTCAGCAGCTCAGCATTCAGGGCAAAGGTCAAATGTCCCTCTTCTAAGAATCACAGGATATAAAGTGAGGTTTTAAAAGAGTGTGCCCTTTCATTAACATAAAGCATGTCTCTGTTTGTTATAAAATGTGCTGTTTTTTTTTTTCTTTTTGAAGTTTGACTTACAAGAATAAATAGGAACTCATTGCTGGCTCCATCCAGCATTTATGCTTTAGTATCTCCTAAGTTATGAAAGAACAATTCCAGGAGATCGTTGAATTGTTCACATGTTTGAACTGGAAAGTGTGCCCACGACAAAGTCACATCCTTGGGCCCTTGACCCCAAAGTCACAGATGGGATTATTCTTTCCTGTTTCCTGAAATGTCTTTCTCCTCATCAGATAGGATGTAGCATTGGTGTATTTAAAGATGACCCCAGCACCATCTCACAGCCTGCCGTCCATGTCTTTGTGAAACCTCTTCCTCTTGAGTGTGTAGAGGACCTGTGGCTTCTCTCTAAGCAAGAGTGAAGGTGTTGGAGCATCTGTGGGTCCTTCACTGCTGGCTGTGACTGTCCTTGACCACACAACAGGAGATGGCACTGCAGGAGACTAGGCAGCCAGTCTCTGCTGGTTTGATGAAGGAGCCTTGCCTAGTTGGGGGTCTTAGTAAAGCCAGAGACTGGGGATGTTTCCAGCCAATAGGCAACACATAATTGATACCCCTGAAGTACAGGCCACAGGTAAATTAATTCTGTCACCACCACATTCTGCCCATGCATATTTTAATGGATATTGGGAAAGGTACAAGTTCAATACCACTATGAATAAACCTTACATATATTCACATTTAACTCTGTGTATACATGTTTTTATTACAGTCAAATCGGAAGCTAGTGAGCCACATATAGTACATATAACAGTGATTTTAGGTCACATTCTCACCCTTTATGTGCACACATGTATGTGCATGCGTGAGTGTGCAGCTATGCATGTGTGTGCATGCGTGAGTGTGCAGCTATGTATGTGTGTGCATGCATGTGTGTGTGTTGAGTTATAGTTGCTTTATATCTTGCCTATATTTGATGCAGGCATTTAAAATATATATTTGAATGAGTTTCCTTATTTCATTTAAACCAACTTTTGTAATATTCCATGAAATCTATAAGAAAGAAGATTTTTTTATAAATATACATATAAAAAAATTGAATAGTGTGTATGCACTCATATCTTTATGTATATAAATATATATATAATCTTATTCAAATATATATGTATATATATGTGTACATATATATATGTGTGTGTACATATATATATATATATACATATATAAATATTCAATAAATATTTGGTATGTTTAATGCTATTTTGGTTCCCAGAATTTTTCTTTCACCCCACCCCCTTTCCACTTGTCATTATGGTTACCACCCTTTGCTGTAACCAAAGTCTTATACTTTTATACTTTGTTTAAAGCAGAGCATCATTAAATTTCCTGGAGGAAGATGGACCCACAGAATAGCACTGGGTGACAGATGGAGGCCTGTGTTTTAGTAGAGTTCCATGCCATCCACTACAGCTAGTGCCCTGATCACCGGGAATGGTGGAGCCTAGGGAAATGGGGACACAGGAAGAATTTTAAAATACCCAGTGGAGGTCAGTCACTCCCCTTGGAATGAGCCTCTCAGGGCTCAGCTATTGATAAAACAAACAAATAAATTAATTAATTAACAAATAAATCTTCTCAGGCAGTTCTATTTTGAGAGCTAAGAAATAATACAACAGATGCCATTTTTGGAAAGTCAGCAGGTACCAGGCTGTGTGGACGGCGTCTTCTGATGCCTGCAGCCCTGCCGCTCTGTTTGAAGGCAGTGCTCACCTCCTCACTTCTCAGATGTGGAGAATTAAGCTTGGAGTGGGTCAGTGACCTCAGGCCAGACATGTGGCTAGCAATGAGCAGCGAATCTCTAGGCTTCAACATGCCAGTCTTCTCGTTATCGGTGGCAAATGCAGACACAAGGATAAAGGAAGGACCCGGCCAGCCCTTGGAGTGTGGCTGTCATAAAGATGGCCTCACTGTTCCATGACCATGTTTGAACATCAAATTTACTTTAGCCCCTCTAGTTTCATTGTACTTTAAATTATGTTTAATTACGTTTTAAATGCAGCATGTGTGATAGTGACACGAAATGCCTGGTACACGTACAGTTAAGTAAAATTACCATGTGAGTAACATGTGGGGCCATGAGCCTCATGGTCCCATTTCAGAGAGTGGCACTGGGAATTTATTCTAAGCAGTGATGCAGGTGCCTCACAAGGAGGAGCACACTACAGTGTTCCTTTAGGTTATTCAAGAAGGACTAGTTGGATTTTCATCCGGACGATATTTGAATATAAAACAGGCAGCTAAATGCTTCGGTTTTCCCCTTGGTTGGGCATTGAAAAACCTAGTCAAGATGAGTTTTGGATTAGTTCTGTAACTTTAGAAATAACTTTAGAAGTTCACACTTTGTGGATTTTATTACTCGGGATCATGTTGGTTTTGTTTGTTTGTTTTGTTTTGTTTTGTTCTGATGTACCTTATAGATGTGTTCCATCAGGGCTGCTGAGATAATGTGTCTGTCCTGTGCTTGCCACACAAGCATGAGGACCTAAGCTTTACCTCCAGACCCCATGGACACAGTGGCCCGCTGAAAGCCCCAGCATCTGAGAAGAGACGGAGATGCTGGAGTCTCTCAGGGTCACTGGTGAGCCTAGCCAAACTGGGGAGACCCAGACCAATAAGAGACCACAGTCCACAAAAATATGGCAGATGGTTCCCAAAGAACATGGGAAGTTGACTCTGGCTTCTACACACATGTACATGCACATGTACAAGCATCTGCACAAATATACAAAGAAACATTAAAACAGAAATGTTTAACATTCCACTTCATGCTTTTCTGTGGGGTTGGCATGGCTCAGGTCAATTCCTTGACTGTGGCCTCCTTGAACTCCCTCTGACTGCTCAGGTGAACAACTCTACACTTTCAATTGAAGAAACATCTCTCTTGATATCTGGGTCACAGACAGTCATGACAACTCATAAGATTGCGTGATACCAAAATGTATGCCACCATATAGAATTGGAGGAATACTTTTTGTTATAATCTTATAGAATATCATTTACCAAGGAGACAATCGGATGGCTTTTCCCATGAAGGCCCTAACAGTACATGTGGGCTTTGTAGGCCACAAGGTCTAGTGGTGAGAACATAAGTACCATGAGAGCACCCATGCTCACTTAAGGCCATTGTGCCAGTGAATGTGCCATTTGAATGTTACATGATTTCTAAGTCACATACAAGAGTGCATTCTTTATTGTGCTCTTCAATAATTAAAGAATGTGTAGACATTTCCCAGGCCATGAACTTAATATATACAGCACTGGGCTGACTGGGCCAGGAAGCTCCTGGTTTGTTCACTTCTGCTGTGGTATGACCAGTGACCCCCTGAGTGGCTGGAGAAGATTGTCTTGGTGATTAATTGTGTAACATTGTGTCCTGATGCTCATCTCCAGATGCAGAGACTCACCAGAAGTAATTACAGGAGTGGACAATGCTGAGATTCATTGCAGTCAAATGGTGTGAAGCAAAAATCTACAGACAGAGAGACACAATGGGAGAGGGCAGAGCCCCGTGGGAGGCAGTGGGAGCTAGTCATGCAGGCATTCTTGCCTAGAGATTAGCAGAATTCTAGACTGCCTGAAGGTAAGGAGGTACTGGACATGAGTCACATTCATGATCTAAGCAGCTCTGTAAACCACACACATCAGAAGCAGAACCGAGGTGCCACTTCTCAGAATTTCAAGTTCCCAGATGCCAGCCAAGAGCCAGCACTGAAGCAAGGCACCCTAATAACAGTGGCCCGAGGCCTGCTTTCTGCACTTTGTCTGGGCTTGGCAGTGGCTTGTAGACTAGAAATCTGAAGGTTCAAATTCCAGATGCTATGGAATGACAGTACCTTTCAGGTAGAGCTCAGCCTCCTGCAAGTCCTGTGATTTTTCCTAGCATTGTGTGTGTGAGAAGTGTGCACATATGTCTGTGTACTTACATACATACTGTACATGTGTTGTCTGTGTGCTATGGCGTGTGTATGTAGTGTATGTGTCTGTATGTGTGTCTATATTTGTGTCTATATGATGTGGGTACACATATGTATGTTCATGATTTTAAAAAAAAGGCCAAGCATGTATAGACTGCAGGCAGAGGCTCTGGCCTATGTACCTTCACATAGCCACTAGTTTCTGCTGTAGACTTTCTGAGCTCCTCAGGAGCTAATTCCTGGCACTGAAATGTTTCTCAGGCTGGCCCATGATGACTGATTTACTTCCTGCAGTGTAAATGATAACTCTGCATCCATTGCTCCTTTGTCCAAATGTTCCACACCTAGCTCCAGGCCACTGGCTGTCAGACCACCTGTGCCAGAAGCTTAGCTGATCCTCCGCTGTCTCTCCTCTGTCCTTCCTGTCATACTTACGGAAGCACTGGCCACCCCGGACTGTCTCTCAGCGTCACTACGCGAACCATACCCATCAGCCTTCTGCTGTTGTCTCTGAGCCATCACCTCCCTGAACCCTCTTCCCATCTCTGAGGTCCCCAACATGCTTTTTGCCATTTCTCCATTGGATCGATAGAATTAGAGGTTAGAAATATGCTCTGAGCCTTCAAGGAATTACTGAGACTTTAGGATATTGTGTGTGTTTTTTTTTTTCAACCAGCTAAGCTGGCCACTTTCTCAATGTATTTTAGGATCTCTAGAATCCACATGCAGTGAGGAAACAGACCTCCACCTCATCGCCGTCATGCCCCCTGAGGGGACATGACAGCTGCTCTAAAGTGGGTAGACCAGCTGGAGAGTATTGTCACAACTATGGAATGGCCTTCCAGACAGCAAGATTTAAACAAGGCCCCCAAGGAGTCAAAGGAATGGAAACTGGGCCTGTTGAGCCAAATACCAAATGAAGTCTTATGTATTTATGGGGACACTCCTGACCTAACAGATCCCACAAGAGCATCTGGGGAAAACCCCACTGTGTCTATTAGCCCCACTCTCAAAAGTCACTGCAGTCCTTGTCATTTCGTCATCTCCCATGATTCCAGTGGGAAGGAATCAAGATCCTCCACAAAAGTGTGTTTCCATTTCTATTGTACACAAGGCAAAGATGGATGGTTTTCATTTGTTTTTTTGTTTTTCTTTTTTCCAAAGGGCCCATCTTGCTGGGACGATGTCTTAATTCCAAACCGGATGAGTGGCGAGTGCCAGTCTCCAGACTGCCCTGGAACCAGAGCTGTAAGTGTCAGACTAAATTAATTATTTGTGAATTTAGAATACACCCTCCTTCTCAGTGCCTACTACATCAGAACAGAGGACAAGAGTGTCAGCTGACTTTCTCCCGTCTAGTCATGGATCCTATGAGAAGTGGAACCATATCCAGATGTGTTAACCACATTCACCAAAACTCTCCCCCTGTTCATACCTCCAGTCTCATTTCCCTAGAAGAAGCTGCTCTGGTGATGTAGAAAGGTAACCAAGAGAAGCTGGGAGTGGGAGAGCTGGTCTGTCTCAGGGCCAGCACACCAATTAGTTGTTCAGCCCTGGAAACATACATACAAGTGACATCATAAAGATGAGCAGGTTATATAGAAAGATAGATAGGTAGGTAGGTAGAGAGAGAGAGATGTATGCATGCAATAACAATTAGTGGAAAAGAGAACATTGATTCAAAGGAGAGTGGGGCAGTATATGGAAGGGTTTGACGGGAGAAATGGGAAGAGGAAAATGTCATAATCACGAAAAGCAAATTAAACCATTTTTCTTCTACTCTCAAATCATTACAATCAATAGTGGTTTCTGTAACCTGAAAAGGTATAGGAGGTGTGGACAGATGGATCAGTTGATAAAGTGCTCGCTACAAAGCCAAGGAGATCTGGCTTCAATCTCAGGCTCCCTCGTAATAGGCTAGGCACTGTGGCAGGTGTCTGAGTTCAATCCCAGGGACTTGTGTGTAAGGCCAGGCACCATGGCATGTGTCTGTAAAGCAGCACTGGGGAGGCAAACGCAGGCAGACAATCTAGCTGAACCAGCAATATCCAGGTTTAATGAAACCATATTTCACAAACTGAGGTAGAGAGCCATGTGAGGGTGATGTGCAGGTTACTCTCTGGTTTCCACATGCATACGTTCACATGTAGCTATTCTCATCCATGTCCACATGCTTGAGCATGTATACACACACACACACACACACATACACACACACACACACCACTCACCACTCAGGGTGAGAGCTCAGTTCCTAACGCTGCCCTCACTTCAGATGCCATTCTCAAGCCCCACATTTCTCCTGAGATTCATGACCAACTAGGTACAAACTGAGGTACCTGAAGCCTCTTGCTCTAGGTTTGACCGCTCAGGAAATCCCTTCCTTACCTAGTTGCCATAAAGAACACTGCAGAGGAGATGAACGGAGAGATGCATTCGGTAAGAAAAGAAGAATGGGGGCAGAGCTTCTTCGCTCCCTAACCTTACCTTCTAGGGCTATACAGAAATTGTCTTCTCTAAACACCATCCTTTTTGGGTTTTGGAGTCCTCACCTACACACACACACACACACAGAGAGAGAGAGAGAGAGAGAGAGAGAGAGAGAGAGAGAGAGAGAGACAGAGAGACAGAGAGACAGAGACACACAGAGAGACACAGAGAGAGGTGGGGGCATGGTTGCTTAAACCATTGGCCATTGGTCATCAACTTAACCTCAGTCCCTCTCCCCCACCTGGAGCTAGGAGGCCGAGCCTGAAAGTCATTGTCAAGTCCTGCTTCATTCATTCTATGGAAAAGTCCTATCTTGAAGCTTCCCAGATACACCAGCCTCAAGTCAGCTAAGGATGCTTACCAGATGGAAGACCCCAAGGATTACAGGATCTACCTGCTAGGAAACAGGGGGTGCAGACTCGAATGTGTGTTTCAAGAGTAACGGTGGAAATGTGCCCATTTAAACACCCTACAGTGAGGTTCACAGGTGACTGAGGAAAAGCCAATGAAGTTGCAGTACTGAGCTGGGAAAGAAAAATGAGATAGAACGCTGATCTTGCTCCCAGCACCTTTAGTTTGTGTTTGTCTTCCACACCTGTCAAATATTCCTCTTAAGGTTCATCTCTTTTTCACCTTGCTGTTTTCTGACATCGTGGGAAGTTAGAAGACTTAACATGGTTGACAGGCTTAAAAGACAACTTCAGAGAGAAGCACCTCCTCCACGCGCAGCCTGTGCTTGTCAACAGGGGATAATTACACAGGACAGAGAGTGGCACTTCAGTCACAGAACCTGTCAGCTTCACACAGAGGAGGAGCTTCTCTCTGAAGGTGTCTTTTCAATGAGGTTTATTGTTGTTGTCTTATTTATCATTTGTATATTGTATACTTTTAATCTCAAAAATCCGCAGGCCAGTCCTGCCCTGCCCCATGCATTTTGGAAGCTATAAACATGGACGGGGCACCAACACAAATGTCAGTGTTAGTTCACAAACCATCCCAGCCAACTGGTAGTTCCTATCTTCTCTAATGAGCAAAATCTGTCAACAGTCACAGGTTCATCAGTGTTTGAGCTGCATTGTTAGGCTGACTTCCTCTTGCTATTCTGCCAGGTGATCGCAGGGACATGGAGAGAGAAGGGGGCAGCAGGCAGACAAGGGTTCTCCATCACACAGGGGCTGAGGACTACAGACAGACTCTACATGAATGCAAACCCCAAAGAAAGGACTCTTAAGATAAATAATGACTTACTGTCAATCAAATGTCAAATCATAGTGCATTCTTGTGAGTGTCCCAGGGGTGTGAAATTATAGTGTATTGTTTTACAGACAGAATTCTTAAGTATAATTTATGCATGAGTATGAATATGTATAATTATGTTATATATACATATAGATATTATTAAATATAATTATGATACATATAGTACACATATACATTACTTTATGTGTGTGTGTGTGTATATATATATATGTGATAGACAGCAGACAGGACAGATATAGATATGTAAATATGATCAACAGGAAGAAAGGATAATAAAGAGGTAAATGGAAGGATGGTTGAAATATAAATATATTTATAAAATGTTTATCTCTGTTATATATCTTAGACGCCATATATTTAAACCTCAAAAGAGCAGAATTCTTAATCTGTTCTTCGTTAGTATTTATACATGTACATATAGTCTAACTAGATCATTTTCAACTAGACAGATTTACCCTTAGTTCTTGAGATAGCAAACATAGGGGCTGGGGAGCTGGCTCAGTTGGTAAAATGCTCGTGGCGTAAGTAGAAGGGCCTGAGCTTGATCCCCAGAATGTACAGTTTTAACAAGTCAAGTGTGCCATCACACACATGTCATGCCTATGCTGGCAAGGTAGAGAAAAGCAGATTTCTGAGACTCTCTGGCCAGCTAACAGCTTACTTGATGAGTTCTAGGTTCAGTGAGAAACACAGTGATGTGTAGGACAGCATCTGAGGAAGAACACTGGAAATTGTCCTCTCAATCCACGTGCACATACACAAAGAAAACAGACTATAAAAACACCTAGTTTAGGGCCTGGAGAGATGGTTCAGTGGTTAAGAACACTGACTCCTATTCCAGAGGTCCTGAGTTCAATTCTCAGCAACCATGTGGTGGCTCACAACCATCTGTAATAGGATCGAAGGCCCTCTTCTGGTGTGTCTGAAGACAGCTACAGTGTACTCATATAAATAAAAATAAATAAATCTTTTAAAAAAAATCCCAGTTTACCCTAACTTACTTTAAACAGAGCACTCAGAAGCTGGTTCAGGTGCATAGTGATAGCTTTTATTTTATGAAGGAGCATGGTGGCATTCATTCTGAAACAATCTTACCCTTTCCTAAATAATTATCTCACAGGGCATGTCCTTGAGATTAGAGGGGACATAATCAATTAGAAGTTTCTACACTAGAGAAATTAGTTCAACTTTGGATGTGGCAGAAGACTTCAAATTTGCTATCCAAACTTTCTTTTACATTTCTTTGAGAAAGTATCCCTCAACCACTTTATATGCATATTAAAATTAAAAATAATACTGACAATTACAGAAGTATAAAATAACTCCAAATGACAGCTCTCATTACTGTATAATAACTTCTTTTTTTATTGTTACTTTCTCTTTTTTTTACTTTTTTAAACTTTTTTTATTGGGTATTTTCTTTATTTACATTTTAAATGTTATCCCCTTTCCCGGTTCCCCCCCCCCCCCAAAGCCCTTATCCCATCCCTCCTCCCCTGCTTCTATGTGGCTGTTCCCCCACCCACTCCCACCTCCCCAGCATGGCATTCCCCTACACTGGGTCATCGAGCCTTCACATGACCAAGGGCCTCTCCTCCCGTTGATGCCCAACAAGGCCATCCTCTGCTACATATGTGGCTGGAGCCATGGGTCCCTCCATGTGTACTCTTTGGTTGGTGGTTTAGTCCCTGGGAGCTCTGGGGGATCTGATTGGTTGATATTGTTGTTCTTCCTGTGGGGTTGCAAACCCCTTCAGCTCCTTCAGTCCTTTCTCCAACTCCTCCATTGGGATCCCCGTGCTCAGTCCAATGGTTGGCTGCGAGCATCTGCCTCTGTACTTGTCAGGCTCTGGTAGAGGCTCTCAGGAGACAGCTATAACAGACTCGTGTCAGCAAGCACTTCTTGGCATCCACAATAGTGTCTGGGTTTGGTGACTGTATGTGGGATGAATCTCCAGGACAGGCAGTCTCTGGATGGTCTTTCCTTCAGTCTCTACTCCACACTTTGTCTCTGTATTTCTTCCCGGGAGTATTTTATTCTATGAAGGACCAATGCATCCACACTTTGGTCTTCCTTCTTGATCTTCATGTGGTCTGTGAATTGTATTTTGGGTATTCTGAGCTTTTGGGCTAATATCCACTTATCAGTGAGTGCACAGCATGTGTGTTCTTTTGTGACTGGGTTACCTCACTCAGGATGATATTTTCTAGTTCCATCCATTTGCCTAAGAATTTCATGAAGTCATTGTTTTTAATAGCTGATTAATACTCTATTGTGATAATGTCCCACATTTTCCAGGTCCATTCCTCTGTTGAGGGACATCTGGGTTCTTTCTAGCTTCTGGCTATTATAAATATGGCTGCTTTGCTTATTCAATAGCTTTAAAGCCTGAGATGAAATCTTGTGTAAAATTACATAGTTTTGTTTTGACCATATGATTTTAATAGGAGGCAAATTGTTTTAGATCACACATTTTTGTCCTATCAAAAAGTTGAGAAGCCCTAAAAATACTTATAAGATTTATTTCACATGACATTTGATACTTACAACTATCTCCTGACTATAATCAATAATCATTAAACTTGGTATGAGAACTAGAGAGCTTTTACCTCTCCACTGCTGGGCTCAGTATATGTCACCTGGAGTGCTGGTCTGAGGAAAAGTTAATAGTCCTAGTCAGTGTCTCCCATTTCATCCTTGTGGGAAATGCTAACACAAAATGCAGATTAAGTAAGAGTTCCCTAGCACTGAACAATTTTGATTTATAAGCCACTTGTATATTTCCTTTCCAAAAGCGTCTTTGTGATACTTCAGTTGGGTTACATTGGCATCCTCTAAGGAATCTGACACTCATTATTTCTCTCAGACTTCATTAGAACCTTAAGCAATGAGACAGGGAACACATCTCCTGACAGTTGTACATTCTTACTTTCCTAGTGTCTAATTATAATGGAAAGTTAGGTATTTGTTTTGTTTGCTGAGGAAAGGTGCGGGTTTCCCAGTAGTCCCTGAGTTTGCCACAAATGGCTGTCTGAATTTGTGCACGAGCTGTGGCCTCTCTGTTCTTGTGTTGCTTGTAGTATCTGCACTGTGAATGGGCCCCATTGACACAAACATATGCTCACACAACATAAGCCTGAGCGTCTTCCCAGGGCCTCAGCCCTGTCAGAGGGCAGCAGGTCACCTAGATGTGGGGGCTGGCAAATGAAGTTGAGGGTAAATGAGGAATGGACTCATAGGCTCCCCTTCTGTTCTGCCCCGTGGTTCCAGAGAAGACAAATGCTCGGTCTGCCCTTACACTGTTCTCCCCAGTCATATTTTCTCAATTCTAAATAAAATTGAATTGTGAAAGCTTTGAAGTCAAACTCAGATTATGATTGAACGGTGTCTCTGCCTGACAAAATGCTCTCTGTTGTCTGACATGCTATTTGGGTGACAAACTAGAAACCTCTCACGGCATTTTTCAAAAACCAATCAAGTATTCAGACCCAAGGACATCTTCTTTCTAAACCAAGTTTTGAGTACTTGATAAGAAAAGTTTCCTGTTCTTGTCTGAGTTGTTGAGCTATTTTTATTATGATGGAACTAGATAAAATTTAACAAAAATAGAATAAACTTCAAATATTTGTTGACATCTGAAAATGTATTAATCTAAGAAGTACTATTTTTAGTGACATTTTTATTCTCTGAGAATCTCATGCATAGATACAATGTATTTTGATCTTCTTTACCCCCCCCACTCCCCCCATTTAACTCAGAAGTGTAGTTTTTAAAGGTACAAGAGATACAGGGGGTTTTTTTGTTTTTTGTTTGTTTGTTTGTTTGTTTTAGAACTTAGGTTTTTTGTGAGGGTCCAAGGCTTCAACGTCACACAATTCAGCTTTTTTTTTCCTCTGTGACATATTCCATTTTTTTCATCTGAGCTATTTTATAACATTATGGTACAGAAACAAACATCTTCTCTATGGAATCATAAAGATTCCTTAGTGTGAGAAAAATTAATCTTTAGGAGACCAAGCAACAGGACTGACTTCTTGTAGCTGAGCTCCTCCATGTGCAGGCTCAGTGTGCCATTGCAGGGACAGTACTCAGTGATTATGCCTTAATCAAGCAATGTAAGGATTGATCCGATGGTGCTCAAGTATTAAAAACAACTCTTCCTTGCTCATTCGAGGAAGCACCCGGTCCCATGAATCCCAAGTTGTCTTTATTCCTGGTGTCTCAGCCAGGTACTTGACAACCTATCTGGATACAATAGAAATAATGTACCCTATTCCTACAGTAAAGCTTGTCTTAGTTACAGTTTTTATTGTGAGAAAACAACCATGACTAAACATAACCTGGGAAGAAAAGAGTTGATGTCATCTTACACATCCAGATAACAGTCTATCGGTGAGAGAAGTCAAGACAGGAACTTAAGGCCAGAACTAAAGCAGAGGCCATGGAGGAGTGCTGTAACGAGCTCACTTCTTCTGGCTTGCTCAGTTACTTTTCTTATATACCCCCAGACCTGCCCAAGGGTAGCACCACCCACACTGGGCTACACCCTTCCACATCAGTCACCAATCTAGAAAATGACCCAGACCTTCATACAGCCTGATTCTTACAGAGGCATTTTCTAGATTAAAGATTCCTTCCTCTCAGATGACCCTACCTGTGTCAAGTTGACATAAAACTAGCCAGCACGATGTGGAAATGTGCGAGGTTTTTAAAATCATCCACTATTTCCAGAAGCTTCACATTTTCCCATTAAAAATTCCAAAACTAAACATGTCAGTGGGGGATTGTAATTACCGTTTGATCGTATCTTAGACAAGAGCCTCCAACAACAAAGAATCAAACCCAGAATTTATTATGATTAATCAGCGAAAGGCGGGCCTCTGAATCAGTGGGTTTTAGATCCAGAAAGGTATGTTTAGCTACCAGAAGAGATGGCAGAAGTATGATGAAGTTTTCAAAATCATTGTAATTGAAATTCTGAGCCCCAGAGGCAAGTCAATCACATGTCACTGTAATCAGCACTGAATACCTCAGTTGGGGCGGCAGATTAGACCCAAATGAAAATATCTGGGATTCGGGAATGGGAGGTTGCTCGGAGAGCACCCCAGCACAGATACACAGGAGGCTAATGCAGTGAGAAAAGGAGGAGGAGTGAGGGTTATGGGGCAGAAGAGAGACCTGCTACAGGGCTGGGAACCGCTCTCTTGATCCTCCAAGTGAGTGACTGACGTCTGGTGGAAGCCCATACTTCATCACCCCTTGATGGTGGTCAATAAGGAATCCCCATCGCTCTTACTTGGATCAAACTAGCTCTCAGAAAATTATCAGGGGGACATAACTGAATTTACTTTTACAGATATATACTGATGTTTTTATTCTTAAGAGCAGTTTTCTAAACTGAAGATTTCCATTGGAAAGTATGACTATACAGATGACCAATTCAAATAAATTTCATCTATTTGTGACCCACATGTGGGCAATATATTGACTTGTAATGGTTCTTGAGATTCTTCACGATCTATGAGCTCCCTGGAGTAGGTAATGACCATGTCCCCTGTCACTTATAGTTTGGGGCAAAGAAACCCCAAAGTGATGAAGATAAAAGATCAAAGCAAGAAAAAATGTAATTCATAAACTTTGTGTCTTTCCATGGAAAGAAACATGGTTAATGCCCATCGCATGTTTGATTGCGTCAGTTACCACACCCCTTCCGGTAGCCAAGACTCTGATCACAGAGGAGCTTCTTTACAGAAAAAACAGCCATGCAGAGAAGACTGTGTGGGCAGGACTAAATGTCTCATCTGTGCCAGGCAGGGGATGCAAATGGGAACTTCACACACTGCTGTCCCAGCGGAGAGAAATCTGGTGCACCGCAAACATGTAGACAAATGATCATCCGACAGACCTATGTGTAGATGAGGCTGAGTCTGAAGGACTTCTCCAAGTGGACAGAGCAGAGATCAGCACAGCAGTGTAGCCTACGTGCCAGTGAGGCACAGAAGAGTGGTTCTGCCATTCTGAGAAGGGAAATCTCTTAGCAGGCCATCCATGCACTTCCTAGGGGAGGCAGAACTGGGGAAGGGATAGAGCACACATCAGGTACAAGGGCTGAGCCTAATAAAGGGATGGAAAGGTCAGGTTCATTCCATGCACAGATTTCAGTTGCCTGCTCTTGTCTGGTGGGAAACCAATACTCTGTTCTGTTGCAACGTGTCACAGTGCTGATGGCCTGAGGTTTGTGAAGAAGATGAAAGGCACTGGGTGTTCAGAGAATGAGACATAGGGTACCTGCTGAAATTCACCCTAGATGGGTGAGAACTCAGCCCACACTGTGTTATGCTGATCCTACAGCACTGGCCAGTTAGAGATGGGGGGTGGTCTAGTCAGTAGGGGTCTGGCAAAAGCTGCAGAGGGACATAGCAGCCCTGGGTGTGGCTGGGAAATAGGCAGAGTGCAATTATTCTTTGTGTGTCTCTGTGTCCCTTGCTGTTTAGTTAGGGGGCTTTTCTCTAGCGGATCTTTATGTCACAGAATCTCAGTTGAAGTTTGAATAACTTGAAAGGCAGGGCAAGCAGGCTGGGACAGTGACAGTGTGAGGGACAGTGAGAAAAAAAGGAAATTCTGAAAACAATAAACATGAGTTTTTGGTTTTTGTTTTGTGTTTCCTCCCACCTTGAATCTCTGGAGTGCTATGAATCAAGGTAAATGAGCACTGAGGTCTGCCTTCCTTAAAGCCGGAAGGAAGCATAACAAACAAATGAGATTTGGGTCTAGAGCTGATTATAAGTGCCACACTTTTCTTGTATTGATTGGGTCATTAAAAGCAGCCATATGGTTGTTTTCTGCGTTCACTGTTCACATTTCTCCAGTATGCTCCTCAGCAGGAGTCTGTTTAGTGGTTGATTGAAAATCTATCTTTATCTACAACTCTCTGTTATCTGCGGTGGCCAGAAGTGGCTAACACAGGGAGAAGGACTCCCCTCAGCCTTCCCTCTGCAACTGGCTTTTGTGTCTCTAAATGGAGAGCACATGGCCCTTTCCTCTTGTCAGCAGAGGCCATCAGGAGCCTGGAGACAATAGGACTGCTCCATTGAGGTAGTGTTGAGGTACTTGTGCAGTCTATCAGTCCTCAGAGATGGCTGAGCTGACTAAATGCTAACAACTGAGTTCTGGCCAGCCAGAGCAGCTGGTGGAGTACCTTCTCCGATGTGTCCTGGCCCTCTGAGCCTTGTTCATTTCTGGGTCTCCACTTTGGGAACAAAGATTGTATAGAATTTTTGGAAGTACATTGAACAGCTGTGAAGCCCCAGACTCTTATCAGTCCTTGGGGTTTTTTTTGAAAGTGAAAGTTCTTTAGAGATTATCAATCTGTCTTTATCTGAAGGTTTCCCCACGTTACTGAGAAGTATCTATGTTTCCCTGGATCCCAGCACTGTCATTTTCCTAAGGTTATCTCACTTGCTCCTCTCTTACCTGCATCTTATAAAAATGAACCATTTCTGTGATTTTACCATTTCACTAAAACTTATAGGGAAGCTCATAAAAATTCCAAAAGTCATTAAGTGACTTTATATTGTATAATTAAGGCTCATATCATTTAGCACAATGTCCCTCTATGCAAACCTTTTCTGGGATCCAATGTCCTGTTTACAATGATTATAAATTAATACAAGAAAAGTATTCAAATGTGGACATTTTCTTGTTAAAACAATGGAAATGTTTTAAATGGCCTCCCTCCTAAGGAAAGCTATAGTTCAGCCATACACTTTGGCGATGGAATGGTTCATTTGCATAAAAGCAGAGAGGCAAGCCTTATGGGGTTAACTATGTGTAAGCGATTCTGCAGATGAAACCCCTCCCTAAGAGCAGATCCTTAAAAGCTTTCAGCACTGGAGGTGAGAGTCATGGCTTCTTACTGGGGCTGTAGAGCTGGCTGCTCAGCCACACTTTGGGGTCCAAATGAACACTGTGGCCCAAGAGAGCAGGGTACAGAAAGCTTAGCCAGACTGAAAGCTCAACTTAAATACTGCAAAGTCACAGTGAGTACAGGTCAGGACTTAGGGCTAGCATAAGTTATTACGCATTTTTGAAAGCATGACGTCACACTGTGAGCTAATTTGTCTGAATTTGCCAGATGTTCTTCCCAACTTTGGCCACTAGAGTACTTCATCATAATCTTGTCACAGTTGTTACAGAAGCCCCTCAAAAAACACCTCGGAATGAAACCAAAAGCAACAATGGAACTGCTTCAGAATGGGGAAGCTGAGATTGGTTTAGGCAAAGAAAGGGTGAGAGAGACCCACAAGGTAGTGGAGGTAGGAACGTCTTTGAAGGGCTGAGAAGATGATGCTTTCTATTTTGTAGCTAAAGATGAGTGAAGGACAATAGCCAATGCTGGTAGGACTCACTAGGAGCCTGAGCATATACCCACAGGCCTGGGAATTACAAAGCAGTTCAGCCTCTGGAGAGACAAGTACACAAGATAGCCCATCCACCAGAGGCTTCATTTATGGAGGGTGACCCTGATTTCAGACCTTGTAATCTGGGATCTGGGTCCACAGTGGTCATTTCTTTGTCCTCAAGTATGGTATTTCCCCCTTGCATGTCCTCTCTTTTCTGCTCTTGCTCCCCTGCCCCTTCGTCTCCATATCTCTCAAACAGCTCCCAACTTCATTGACTGTCACCAAACGTAACCAGGTTACCCATCATGACGCACTGGTTTTCAAATCTGCCTGAAGGACATATGGATATGAGCAACACTGAAGAGACTCGTGTTGTATGTATGTGTGTGTGTGTGTGTGTGTGTGTGTGTGTAACAATAATAATTAAATAAGAAGCCATGAACAGAAGGCGTAAATGATGTAAATAGAGTACCCATATATGAAATTCTCAAAAACAAGATTGGGTTTGTTAAGGAGGCTTTCCTGGAGAGGCTACATGGAGAGATAACCCCATGGGGGAGATGGCTAAGGGGCCCCATGCCTCAGCCCTGCAGTTAGAATCCTCCAGGAACAGCTGCCATTTGTGTGCACAAATAAGGTCTCAGCAATTCCAATACCCATGTTTGAGCCTCCTTGCCTGTTTCTAAGTAGAGCAAAGATAAGCAGTTCCCACCAGCCCCTACCGAAATTGCAAATTTCCTCTTAAATGATTTTTTTTTAAGGGCTGAGGACAATAACCAACTTACAACATCACCCTAGGTGCCCATCAGCAGATGAACAGATATCGGAAATATGGTAGATAAATACACGATGGAGTTTTAGTCAGCCATAAAGGAGAATGAAATTACGTTGTTTGTGAGGAAATGGATGGAACTGGAGCTCTCTTAAACAAAATAAACCAGACACAGGAAGACAGAGACCACAGCTTCTTTCATTTGTGGAACTTAGGTCATGTATAGAAACACACAGCACATGTCTTTGTGGAATGTCTGTGGAGTATAAACAAGTGGAAGGAAGGCGGGGGATGTTGGGTAGGGATGAGGAGGAGGGCTGAGGAGGAGGGAGGATGGTGAGTAAGTACGGTCTAATGTGTGATTGCCTTCCTAGAACCTGGTTCTCTGTGCAGGGACAACACAAAGGCCACAGGGACAGTATCTGGAGTGTTTTCCACACACCAACAGATGACTGTGGAGCCTCCCATAGTGCTCTGCGTGACGCCCAATTAGAAGGAGGATTGCATGTGCTCTGACAGAAACAATTCTGCGTGCTTGTCTGTCTGTCCATCTGAGGGCTCGCGTGTGACAGTTTTATAGACCGTGGAACAAATTAGAAAGGAGTGATTTGGTGGTTGGGGCATCAGCACGGAACTGTGCAGAGTTGGGGGTTGGAGGATAAGATAGACCTATCCCACGTGCCCCTTTACTAAGATGGTGTCAGACAGACAAAGTAAGGACGTTGGGTCAAGTCTCCATGCCCTGTACAGGACACACCCGGGTAGCTATCTTCATGTACCTGTCCACTCTATCCGCATCATGTCTGCTGAGGTTATGCCTGGGTTTTGCAGAGTAATTGTCAAGTCACTTGTCAGTGCCTAGTGATTTGGGACTCTGTGGAATGGCTTACTTCAGAACAGTCACAGTTTCAAAAAAGGGAAAGCTTACCAAGAATCATCCATGCAAGAGCTTGCTCAGGGAGACAGAGGAACTTGATCTTCCAAGGGAATTCAGCGTTTGAGCTGAGACTTGGCATTGTCATCTACAACTGTTGTGAGACAAACTTACACTTATCAAGGTATGCCCATGGCCCGGGCTCTGCAGGCCAGACATCCTGCTTGTAAGACTCTTGTTATGATACTCAGAGACTGATGATAACACAGATATCAATGCCCCTTTAAAACGTGTGTGTGTGTGGGTGTGCACATTATGTATGAGTGTGTATGCACACTGTGTATCTACAGTAACCATGGAAGCCAGAATAAGGGTGTATGGATGGTTGTGAACACCTGATGTGGGTGTTGGGAACAGAACCTGGGTCCCCTGAAGTGGCTCCCAAAGGCTGAGCCCCCTCTCCAGCCCCAATATCACACATTTTTAAATGTCACACTGAGAATATAATTTAGAGTCATTATACACCATTGTTATTGAATTATTTTATTTTCATAATAAACGTTACATTTTCTGATCATAAGAACATTGTTTTTGAAAACAAATAATTCCATTTACTTTTACATAGAATGTAAAACTGAGTTCAATCAAACTACCTAACAATAATCACTGTAAACACTGAATATATAGTTTTCTGCCTGTTCCTCTGTGTGTGTGTGTGTGTGTGTGTGTGCAGAAACATTGTAAATGGGGTTGTTGTTCAAACATTTTCTTATAATGTGTGTTTGCTTCATGAATTTTGCTCAGTTCACATGTCAAAATGTGAAGGTTCTTAGCCCCCTAATGCTATGACTCTTTAATTCAGTTCCTCGTGCTCTAAAATTATTTTTGTTGCTACTTCATAACTAACTTTGATACTGTTACGAATCATAACGTAACTATTTTGTCCCCCCATGGTCTTAGGCAACCTCTATGAAAGGGTCATTCAACCCCCAAAGTGATCAGAACCCACAGGTTGAAACTGCCAGTGTGCATATTTTCAGTGGTGGCCTCTGTGGATGTGTTTAAAGGATGCACAGTTGCTAAGCATGGAGACTGATCTGCATGCGTTGTACTGCACTAACAGACATCGGTAATCTCCTCCGTGTCCGTTTCTGTAAACTTACCTGGTCACTCTCAGACAGACCCTGGGGTAGAACCGCTGTCACAGACACTGTATGTTTCATGCATCAGGTGCTTTACTCCCAAAGGGACCCTGGCGAGGTGGCTCCAGGTTCCACTACCCTACAGAAATGTGACTGTGTTGAGGTCCTACCCTCCAAGGCACTTCCATCCTTCTTAACCTGGGTCAGTTACTGAAATGAAGCATGGACTCTTGTGCCAAGTGACTCCTCTCCAGTTACCATAGGAGTCTGTCTTGATTGTTTTAATCATATATATATATATATATATATATATATATATATATATATATATGTATATTGAAATATATAATTTTATATTATAGATAAGCATTTCTTTTGTTGTTGTTTGGTTGATTTCTCTTATTCTATGAACGAGGACTTCATTTGTGTATGGCTGCTTCAACAACATACACACACACACACATATTTAGTACCTACAGAGACCAAAAAAGACTTCAGAGACCAAGGGACTACAGTCAAGAATATTTGTGAACCACCACATGATGCTGAGAGTCAAACCCAGCTCCTCTGGAAAACTAGCATGTACTCCTAAACAGAGTCATCCCACCAGCCTGAATTCTGATCCTCCTGCCTCTTTCTCCTAAGTGTTAAGATCATAGGCATGCACCACCACATCTGACTTAAACTGCCTGTGTGTGTGTGTGTGTGTGTGTGTGTGTGTGTGGTCTTTCTGTCTATATTTGATTTGCATGTATGTGAGTTCATAGCACACACATGAAGAAAGAGGTCAGAGGACAATTGAGAGCCCATCTTCACGTTTTATCTTGTTTGAGGCAGGGTCTCTCTTGTTTTATCACCGTACTGTGTGCTCTAAACTGGCTGGTCCACAAGCTCCTGTGGAATGTCCTTGCTCCCCCTCCTACCTCCCCTGGAGTGCTTTTATATGGATGCCAGAAATCCAAACTCAGGTTTCCAGGATTATAGGCAAGGCAAGTATTTACCCTTGGCCCTAAACAAACATTTTGATTGTTAGCCTTTGTGTGTCACAGAGACTAAAATATCTTTTTTACCAGAAAGTAATAGTCTACAAGGTTTTGTGTGGTGTTTTATAACTAGCTGGGCCCTAAATCCTGATGTAATTAGAACAGTTGTCTTTATAGGGCTTTGCCTTTCTAGCCAGTCCCTCTTACTAGGATTTGTTCTTCACTCAAGGTCACCAAAGATCTTTATCAAAATCTTCTTTGGTTATTTATAGCTTAACTTTTTAAAACACCTAAATATTTGATCCACACTGATTTTATTTTAGTGTGAAGGGTTTGGTATGAATTAGATTTTATTTCTTTCTCTACACAAAGTTCACCACTTGTTTTTTTTTCCCTGTATTGTCTGTTGAATAAAACATATCTTCCCAGACTTGAAGTAAATCCTATGTTTAAAGTATACTAACTTTCTGCCCTTAAATCTAGAGCCCATTGTGTTCTGTTTGCTTTTGTTTCCAGACCACATGGTCTTGATGATGCTCAGCACAGAACACACACTGACATATTAGTGTCTGCTGCAGTATGAGATCCAAACAGTCCTCGATTCCCCTCTGCTCTTCACACATGCTGGTCTTTCCACATTCTCGCTATAATGGCTCGTAAATTTTAAGAATGAATTAGATGAACTGGCTTTTGCTACAGTTTAGTGTACTATCATAGGGAAGTGTAATTAAGAAAGAATGCAATTTAATCTCAGATTATACAGGGGTAACGTGTATCTCATTTTAAAACTGCTATCTGTATTGGAAAACTCAGTCCCCCCCCCCCCAAATTATTTTCTATCACTGTATTATGTACACAGTGGGCACCCATGTTCCAGTGTTGGCTGGTATTCTGAGTTGCCTAAATTTAATGTCATTTTTTTCTGAAATGACAAGGTAGACTCTCCAGGACAAAGTGAGAGAACTATCCTTTAAATGACAAATGTGAGGCTAGTTCAATTTGAGTAAAATATGTTATATCAGCTATGTGAAAACAGTCTTTAAAGTTATTTTATTTGAATTATCTCTTTTATAGGGAAATTAAATATTAACAATATGGGTTCTGCAAGACAAGCATTAATAATTCGCCTAGGCCTAATACTTCCTTCTGTCCATCTCCCAAGTAGTATCCTGTAATCCTCTTAAGTAACCAGACCTTTGAACAAGTCATATAGTCAGAATGGATAGAAATGAATAATTCATAATGGTGCTTTTTATCATTCTATGACTTTTTGGAAAGATTTTCTAAAAAAGAAGGTGTCTTACTCAGAGTTTTCAAAGTCGGCTTACCATGGGGAAACCTCATACCCATGTCCACCTTGGCCCTGCTGTCAAAAGCCAAGGTACAGTCAACTGCAAAGCTGTCTACAGGGGAATGTAGAAAGTTGACAAAGGAAGAGGGACTAGAATGTGCACGTATGAGATTGCTGAAATGAAGCTCATTGTTTTGTTCAGTAGAAAGATGCTGATAAAATTCTAAACTGTCATTCAAGCAAGGACAAAACCCAAATATTCACTATTTTCCAAAGGCTACTAGCTGCATATCCTTAAGGACAATCTCAATGTCTTTACTTCAAGGGGTGAATGATGATGGTGTGTGCAAGGGCCGTTTGGAGCACGGTGTCAAGAGAGGGACACAAAGCACTAGAGCACTTGATGCTATGGGCAGTGGCTCCCACAGAGCACTCAGCCCAAAGCTGCGGGTATTGCTTGGAACTTTCAGAAGGTGAAGCCTCACAGAAGAAGAGGATCATTGTGGGTGACGGTCTTGAGGTTTCCTATGCTCACCCTACTTCCATGCTCTCTGCTTTCTGACTATAGATGCAATGTGACCAGCTTCTCATGTGCCTGCTACACTATGACTTCTCTGCCATGGTGGATAATATGCAGTTATGAAACTATTCATCAAAATGCTTCTCGGCCCTTCTGCCTTTGAGTTATGTCTAGTTAGATATTTGGTCACAGCAACAAGATTGACCATTGATAGCTCTTCTCTGGCACATACCAAACATTGCCTAAATTTGGTTTTCAACATTAAATAGTCTAATAACATTTCAAGAGAAGCTATAGTATTTAGCTTTAAACTATGTTTAGTCCTGTTTTTAGTCATGATAGTACATTTCCAATAAGCTCTAGTCAATCAATTTGCTTAGAACCAGTCACACTGAGAGAATTCCTGTAGCATATGTAGTATTTTGTAGCACTCGGTCACATTCTAAAGAATGACCATTTTCTATGGACCTTACTTGGTCCACACATTCAGCAAATATGCTGTGTGTAGACACAAGTCTAGATTATGACAAAAAGAAGTAAAGACTCTGGAAACATTGGGAGCAAAGCAATAGTCAACAATTAAATGGGGAGGGGAGGAGAGTGTACTTTCAGTAGATAATTAACACATTTTCCTGAAACGCTGCAAACTGTATTTCTGATAAGCCCTGAGCAGGAAAGGCTTTCTAGATCAAAGCCCAATTAAAAGTATTTTAACTACTGAAGAGCCCATGGGGATGAGCAGACCTCAGAAACGCAGCTTCCCACTTTGCCCTAAAGAGCCAAGATGACATTGTGAGGCTAGGTGGTCTTTGGGATTCTTTCTCATTTCAAATATCACATACACGGCAATTTGGTCCATGTAATAGTAGCATTAATAGAGATGAAAGCAGATATGCATCCTAATGATAAGAATATGAACACACTATGAGATAATAAGGCACACAGGCATGAAGTGCATGAGGATCTTGAAATACAGATCATTCACTGCAATATGTTATCTGGTGTATTCCTTATAACTCATGTGTAGCACGTGTTTTTATGCAAATAAGTACCTGTCCAACCATTTAAAAATGCATCCTAAATGCCAACATAGGAATTTTCTGGTGAATCCTCTAAGAGTTGGTACAGTGTGCCTTCCAATACCCATCTTCCTTTCTGTTCACCACACCGTGTCTGCTGTGTTCCTTTCCTAGCCAGCATCTCCCTGAGAGCTGTCCACTGATAACTGTCACCCCATTCAAAAGAGGTACCCACTCTTGGACTTGCTAGTGACTTCTCATTTGAAGTACCAATATCTGCTTCAGGCCTATAGCTGTGTATTGCTCCAAGCTGATGCTGCAGAGATGCTGAGCTCCTTCCGTTCACTGCCTGGTATCTTACCCAAGGGCCTAGAGCCCATGAATTAGTAATGCACATTCATGTCATCCCACAGAGCATCTCGAGAAGCCTATCTTTCCTGAAGGAAGTCTTCTATGGCCAGAAATGTCCATGCATATCTCCACAGGAGCACACAGCATCTGGGGCCCAGAGCTTTCTGCTTCAAAAGAGAGATAATCTGCAAGCTGCACCCCACAGCTCCTGCCTCCGCAGGGCCCCAAACTTCTCAGTTTCAGAGCAGGCACTTGGCTTTCATTTGCTGTTAACTAAAATGTCCATTTTGGTAGCTTGGTGCAAAACACTGGCCTGCTTGTTTCAAAGGGGGAATTGAAGCGACCACCTTGTAGGAGATAGAGAAATGATTACAATTTTAAAAGTAGCAATTGTTACTTCTTGCTCCTACATATCAGGCTAAAACAACTGCACACTGTAGAGCCAGGCTTTAGATAAAACACATCAATAAACAATCAAAATTGTATATCACAGGGCTCTGCTGAAATGGCACAGTGGAATTCTGGAAACTTCTCCTGGGAAGCTTAATGACTTAGCCATTCCATGCTTCTAAGCATTTCACTACTCAAAGTCTGGGTCAAAGGGATTGTACAGAGTTCATTTCTTATGTGATGGAGGGGAATACTCCCAGACCACACCAGACCATCTTTTTTCTCCTCCTGCATCTTCCTCTGCTGCTCTCTGGCCTCAGTCCCATCTGTACAATCTGGAAAAAATCCTTAAAAATTTTGCACTTACAACCTTTCTGGCCAGAATATTTTCTTACAACCCCAATTATACTGACATGAAACCCATGTGACAGACAAGCATTTACTGATAATACAGCATAACAAAACTGATTTTACAATAATTACTTGGTGTACCTATAATTGTACCATGTATTAACCATCAAAGCAAATGTGCATACTACTGAGATAGAAATGCTCATGTATTTTTGTACAAAGAATTAAATCTTGGGAGCTGGAGAGATGGCTGAGTGGTTAAGAGCACTGATTGCTCTTCCAGAGGTTCTGAGTTCAATTCCCAGCAAACACATGGTGACTCACAACCATCCGTAATAGGATCTGATGCTCTCTTCTGGTGTGTCTGAAAACAGCTACAGTGTATTCATATACATAAAATAAATAATTATTTAAAAAGAATTAAATCTTGATCACTTCAGAGATTGTTAGAAGTGTGTCCCAAACTCAAGCCAATTCAAATTCAATTCAAACATCAAATTTTAAAATCAAACATTGTAATATAAAATAATGTAAAGATCTGCTGACATCATTCTCACATGCTAAGGAAAAATGACAAAGAGGAGTTAATATCATCATTGTCTATAAGAGCAGAAAATTTTGCCTGTACAGCAAAACATTCTAGTTCCTAATATAGATCAGCCTGGAATCTGAGCCCAGATGTTTCAGGGAGTGTGATGTGATAGCATGTGTTGTGCAAAGCTCATACATGTTGTGTGTTCAGAATTGAGGCTGCACTGAAGTTGCACAGTGTACCACAGGTGAGCAGGGACAGCTGGGCACATTCAGGTGGGCGTGGCCATGTGAGCATGGCCAGAAACATCTTGAATTAATTACACGTTTGACTTTGAGTTAGTCTTGCACATTCAGAAGCCTTTACCATTGCCACATTTTTCAAAATGTCCCTCATACACTTCCACAACCCTCAAGTTAAGAACCTGGGATGCAGAGCATCAACCATAGTAATGTCTGTGATTATAGAAGCACACACACATACATCCACCACTGTGTATTCTGGTAGTCACTGTCTTATGAGATAAAGAGACCCAGAAAAATTATATTGGATGTAATAACATCTGGGCTGTGTGGATGATGACAAAACATGTGGCCAGTCAATTGGCATGGGCAGAAAGAATTTGCAGAGATAAAAGTCTGAACTATCTATCTAATAAGTTAATTATTTTTCTTTAGTTTTTCAATAGAGCAAAGGTGTTCCTTATCCAGCCATGCATGTGTTGGAGTTGGGGCGGTGCATTTCTACACAAGAACACAGTAAGGTTCATCACACTAGTGGAACAGAACTGAAAATTAGCCAACAGGAGAACAATTTCCTGGAGGATAAATGACCAGAGTAACTTAAAACAGTTAATATAGTAGTGAATTCTGTATTCGTTACTCTTCTCTCTGCTAAGAAGCCAAGAGAAGCAATTTATGAGAAAAAATTATTTTGTCTCATGATGGGCTGGTTCTAAGCTGGCTTTTGCCTTTCCCCTCTTTTCTTTAGCCTGGTCACCCAGGCTGTAGGGTGGGGCAGCCCTCATTTACCTTGATCTTCCTTCTCTGGAAGAACCCTCATAAGACACACCCAGATGTGTGCCTCACTAATGTCCCAGGCAAGTTGGTAACCAAAATTAACCAACAGAAATTGTGACCATACAAGAATATTTAAAAACATGGGGCTCTTAAAATGAATTTTTTCTTGTTGGAGAGAGAGACCAACAGTTAAGAGTACTTACTGTTCTTATAGAACCCAAGTTTGGTTCTCAGAAAATGAATCCGGTATCTCATAACCATCTGTAACTCCAGCTCCAGGGATCAGGGATCAGATGCCCTCTTCTGGACTCCATGGGTACTGCACTCAGGTACACAAGACACACACACACACACACACACACATACACACACACACACACATATTTAATTTTTAAAATAATAAAATAAAATCTTAAGACGCATTCACATGAACTTTGGAGACCATGAAGACAAGAACCTTAATTGATTGTTGTAGGAATAACAATGCCGGTCTCAAGAAGAGTTGGTTTCCAACAGTATATGTCATTTTCTTATGTGAAAATATCCAAAATTCTTTGAATTTACACAATTGGGGAGCCTGAAGCAGGATGGGGTAATTTGTTTAAGCCATTACTATTTAACATAGCTTGATATTCAGTTTTAAAAAGACATCTGAATACACACTAATATGTCCTTGTGAAGATTTAGCATCCTAGTGAAAGGACTTCTAAACAAGGTTGCTTGTGTAGATCTCAATTAAAATGGGCCTTAGGACATTTATAACAAACGCATCTTTCTGGAAATCTGAGGTAGTCAACAATTGAAATGTACTAAGACATGGAGATGTGCCCACCCCCGGCCTGCAGATCATAGGCTTTTACAAAGCTGAAGGAGAAACCCTGGACTGTAGACTCCAAATTCTGATTCTTCTGAAGAGTTCTAGCAGGTCATGCATGGGATTATCTGACTCAGTTTGCAAGTAGAGAGTAATGAATGCGTAGTCAGGGTGGCCTGGAAGACACTGTGCCTTTACAGAGTGCTTCTCATGTGGTACCAAGCAGGTGGAGATTCCAGTACAAATGGACGTACAAGTAGAGATGGTCATACAAATTCACATGGACTGACCACTACAGATGGTCATACCACTTCAAATGGACATACCACTACAGACGGTTATACCACTACAGATGGACATACCAATTCAGATCCCTGGGGAGCTGAGGAAGGAGTGCTTCACAACACCCAGCTAGTCTTCAGAACATGAAGGAGTTCTTGTTTCTTGCTATCCAGCCTGAGAACCTACCAGTCTGCCTATGACCATGATGGTAGGGCATCTTATTGCACCAACCGGAAGGCTACTTCTCTACCGTGATGAGCTATGGGCATCTCTTATAGGGCCTCGGTAGTTTGCAACCTCAAGTTTTGCCCTGCACTCACACTCCCCTCCCCTACTGTGGTTCTTATAGTTCAAAGTGCTCCAGCCCTTTGTCTATAGGAAGACCACAATAGTCACTGATGACATTGTATTAAAATACTGATAAGAGAGAAGGGGCCCAAAGCAGCCAGCTGGCTCTACTGACATCCTGACTTACCTCCCTTACTTCATGGGAAGGAAAACAAAGCAGCTTTGCAGAGCTGAGGTCGAAATGACAGAAATTATACACAGCACACAACTAATAAACAGGTAACAGGTGGTGTGTGGGTATAAATAGATGCGATTTGATACATATTTAGCAAAACTGGGAGATGTCTGTCTTGGAGTTTACACAAAGACATGCATGCGGAGGCACAGCAATGGGACTTGACTCCCAGGTGATCAGTTGGTACTCATAATAAGATGGCCACTGGATATAGCGTTTAGGTTGTTGCTAATGGAAGCCCCAAATCAACTAAGGTTAAGACTGCTAAGTCTTCATGGTTCTGGAAGGTCCCTTCTCCCAACAGTGCCAGACATGGAACGGGGAAGGAGGGCTCTGCCTCATAAACAGCTTCCCTAAGTAGTGCCTATGCTTAAACGTGTCTTCACAAGTTACTCTAAAGCCTTTGTCTGGGGATCTCTGGTTGATAGTCATGTAAGTGTGTTCTTCATATGATAGTCTGATTGCCTTCCCATGTGAATAAACATGGACAACGTACATTTTCACAGAACTCAAAGCAGACGGTTCTCTAAGCATATTCTCAAGCCTTAAGCATAGGAATATTGTGAAGCCTGTAACAGGTCACTATATGAAGAAATCATAGTTTTCCTAGTTTTACCACATATGGAGCAGCCTTATGGTAAAAACCTTAACACTTTTTAAAAAAAGTTTTCCTCAACTAATCTAGATTTTAATAAGCGTGCTTAGCTTTCATTGCTTACTGCCATATCTGTCACTTAATCAACTAATGTAAGACGGTAACATAACGACGAGAGGAAAAAACAATGCGCTTAGAATTTCTACCCTTCCAACTTTATTGACCATTCTGCGATGTTCAAAAAGTATGGTATCTTTTTTAATATTGTCCATAAAGGAACATCTAGAAAAAACATTCATATCTTGAAAACTAGATGAGGTTCTTTTGAAGGTTTTCTTTGTATTTTCCCTTCTTCTTTTGAGTTCACTGAATGAACTTACTGTGACTAACCGTTGTAGTTCTGGTTCTGCTGACCCCATGTCTCACCCATGTTCACATCACGTGTAAAGCAGGCCACAACCTCATGCTTTCAAGTAGCTGGGCAGGACCAAAGCCTCCCCAAACCATCATCCAATGGATGGAGAATGCACTGCCCTCCACAGGGCAAAGCTTTCCAACCATCCCCTCTGGCTGGAGGCCTGGTGCACATGCAGGCGTGCTCAATGGCCTATAGTATTGGACTGAGGTTGAGAAAAAATACTTCCTGGTTTTAGCCAAGACCTGTCATTTAGCAGGTGTGGAAGCACTGATTATGAGCTGATGTCTGTAGGGTTAACACAGTATGCACAGGGGACTCCCCAAGTGTCCATCTGCACCCTTCAGCTAGGTCCTCTCACCGCTGGGCAGATCAATTACATGTGAGAGCAGTAGGCATGAAGTGTTCCGGGGAGAGTCATCACAGTCCATCTTCCCAGTGACCTGCACGTGATGTGCTCATTCTGAACGACACTTTTCAATCCGTCTCTCAGGGTTGAGGATGCACTGAGGCATACCAGAGCTGAAACACTTCAGTTCCCCTCCAAGTGCCCTTTAAGTACCTGAGCCCATGTCTTAACTTGGTGCTAGAATTTCTAAGGATGTACAGATAGCAAAATGCTTATTAATTTTTTATTAAGGACCCAGTCATCCAGGGCCAATGGAGAGGAAAATAATAGGAAGTGATGTAGGTTCAGGCTTAGCACTTAAGAGGTAAATCACTTGTTCATCTCCGCCAAGTTTCTTTTTTTTTCTTATAAAGTATATTTAGTAATGGAATTTTAGCACTCAGGACCATAGCTCTGACAATAGAAAAAAATCATCTTGCTAGCTCATCTTAAAAAGTTGTATGATCTACTGGATATGCTAACTCCAATTGATCACTACCGCACCTAGACTTTTGTAAAGTGCACAGTGCTTTACAAAATAAAAAAAAAGTGGACATTTCAATATAGTGATGTGATAGCCAAAACATGAAATGGCATGAAAATGGCCCATCGGGGCTAACCATGGGACATGCTATCACACAAACACATCATTTAACCTTGTTATAGTTACATTAAGGTTGAAGATGAAGCCACTGCATGGTGTTCTCATTAGTTCTGACCCATCTTATGTATGGGTTAGTTCCCAGTAGGAGCTTCTATTATTATCTTTAGGGTGGGGGGAAGTCTCCTAATCTGTGAGGAATATTTGGGACAACTACAAAAATTTGGTCAAGTTTATAAATCATTGAAATGCTCGGTTTACACCTTTTAGTGTTTGATACTAATTGTTAATCATTCATGTTGTGTTATTAAAGCAGGCCTCATTATGCATCTGTCAAGATTATAGATGTCTATTTACCATTAAGGACTGGAAATAATTTTTAAAAAAACACTTTTAATGTTTTATAATGAAATCTCTTCAAGTAGTCTTGAAAATGGCTTTCCTCATGGTTGGCTAAATTAGTCTGCCTTTACCCATGTTCCCAAAGACTAGCATTAGTTCTTGTCATCTGTTTTCTACTTGCTGTTGTGCCTTAAGTCTGATTTTCCCCCTCTGAAAGTTACCAGAGCCTCTGCTCTATTCCAGAGTTTTCCCTCAGGGCTCTATGTGCACCACATAGACAGCCGGTTCCCCCAGCAGGGCACAGTGAGAAAACAGTGTCTCTCCCTGCACGTTTCTCCCCCTACACTGAGTACTAGATCATCTTAAGATGAATACAATTTGACTAGTGGGAAGAAAAAAGAAAAAGTAAGGCCGTGAACTTAAAAGGCGTCTTGGCTCTGGCTGGGATGGGTGGAGCTTCAGAAAATGATGGACATGGTCTCAATAGGCCTTTTGTTGTGGTGGAGAAAATAATCCAAATTAATTAGATACAGAAGCAAGTGTTCTTGGTTGTCTACTGAGCAAAGCTGTGCTTGGCATGAAGAATTACCCCATCGACTGTTTCACAATAAGATTTACCCTGGCATTACTAAAATATGTACTTGTAGTTTTAATTGTTAAATTGTTCAGGGTTGATGGAAGGGTGCATTTTTTTATCATTTGTCTGAACTGGTGATTTCCACAAGGTCTGTTTGACACAGCCATGATTACAGAGCACCTTGTCCACTCGATAGCATAAGATGCTGAATGTGTCAGGATTGCTATGTGGTAAATATTGCTTTCCTTAATTACAGATGTGGAAATGAGGCCTGACTTATAACATCTAATGCTACATAGCCAGGAGTTCTTAAAACTCAATTTCAAACTCGCATAGTGAACACAAAATAATAATAGCACAAAAACATCTCAGCTGTTGTGTGGAGATAACCCCTTAACATGTCTCCACACCAAGGTTTCATAAACCACTATCTACAATTCAGTCATTATTATTGTTAGTGTTTTATTTGTGTTTTGTGACAGATTTTCACTATGAAGTCTAGCTTGATCTCAATCCATATGCCTCCTGCCTCTAATTCCTGAGTGCTCTAATTCCATCTACATGGGACTGAGCTTAGTTTTTTTTTTTTTTTTTTTGGAGGCTGAAGGTGACAGATATAGACAAACAGAATAATACCGTGAAGTTCAAACGCACAGGACCCTGGAGATTCTCTTTATTCTATGATCTTCAATATTTAAAAATACAATGTGCTTAATAATGGAGGGTTTTTTTCCAGCCAGATTGTAAGGGAGGCATAAGTAGGACCCATATTTTCAGCTTAATGCAAGAGATTTGTGGCTGTGATAGATGTTTGGTGGCCAAGATTGGTTTATTTGATGCACATCTGTAGATCCCATCTCTCTAGAAGTAGTTCTCGACCTTCCTAATGCTATGATCCTTTGATAGAGTTCCTCATGTTGTACTGGCCTATAGCTGTAAAATTGTTTCCATTGCTACTTCTTACATGCAATTTTGCTAATTATGAATCAAATGTAAATATCTGTGTTTTCCAATGGTCTTAGGAGACCCCTGTGAAAGTGATCCACAGCTTGAAAACTGCTGGTCTCATCACTCCATGTACTGGAGAGCACAGTGAGCAGAAGCCCCTCCCCTTAAATGAGAAATGAGGACCACAGCTCTGTTAGCAAGGCCTGAGAGCAAACTATAAGTCCCTGGTAAGGCTAAGGTGGACCACCTGACCCCACAGGGCTTGAAGCCAAAGAAGGCCTTCGGTGTACCAGCGGGTATAAGCTAGGATCTCAGGGCTGCCATCTCAATGGCCTGCAAATATGTGCTGGTTATGAAGAAAGTGTTCCAAGTGACATAAATGAATTTCTAACACAGTCCTTCTCATTGTCACACCAACCATAGGCATTACCCAAACAGTGCACCAAAGACTGGCCATTATACTAGGGTTCCTTATTTTTCATGATGGGGGATGAAGAAAGTGGGGCATAAGTCAGAGAAGCTTGGTAGAAAGTTCTCTTTCACTGATTTGCGGACTTTTTGTGGTAAGACTTGAACTTCGGTCTAATCACCATAGATGAGACACTGACAACACAAACGAACAAACAAACTCCATTTTAGCCAAGAATATCTTGGTGAACTGGTGAGTTAAGTTGGAATTACTTAGTGGAGCATGGGTGAAAGATTACTGTAAAGAGCATAGACGGCTTATGGATAATTCCACCACTCATGACAAGTATCTTCCTCCCATCAACTACCAAATGCCCATAAATCCTTGGAAGAGGGGCTAAATATCAGGAATCCATCACCCCACTCTATGAAGGAAATGAGCCCAGTCGTGTATCGGTCTCCTTGGAGAAATCACATTTGCTGACAGTCCAAGAAGGCCAGAGCCAGGTCATACCCAGAGGCCAGCATTCCACAACAACCTACCAAGACCAGAAGGAAAAGGCAAGGACAATTTTGTGATAAAGATGGGAAGTTTGAGGTTCACGTCACAGAGTCTATTTTTTCCAGTGGGGTGGGCTAGTATGCCCCAGTGAAGTCACACTTAGTGTGTAAAATGGGGATGGAAAAAAACAATGTATGGCCTTCTGCCCTTATGTACATTGTGGTGAGCCCGACAGCATGAGTCAGAACTGTGTGTGCAGATCCTGTTGGGAGCAGGGAAGAATCACAGAGAAGCAGGGGTGCCCACTTTGGCACATAGTCACTGTTTTTATATATAAGAATTAGTCTCACCTTTTATTTTCTTTGGCAGCAAATTGCCCTATAACATAAAACTGACTTTCATAAAATATCAGTAAATTTGAAATGCCAGATGGAGACCTTTGTCTTGGCAGTTCTGAGCTATTCTTTTCCATTTCCCCAGCTCAGAATGAATGCTTATCTTGTCAGTTTATGCTCTATTGTACAAAGGTTCTGTTTTGTGTAAACGATTGTCAATTTAGTATAAATTGATTTCCATCTCTAAGGAGAGAATATCCCCCAGTGTAAGCACAGGCTTTTTATGAGTGTGCCTTCTACCTTTGATTTCTGACCTTGGCCTTCTGTATTGATTGTCACATATACGAATGCACACTTTTAGTCATGACATGTGAACCTCCCCGCTCCCTATTTTCTTACCCAAAGCCCTTTCCACATAATATTCTTTGTATCTGAACAACTCCCCAGTTATTTCAGTTCCGATCTTGTAGAATGCGTGTCAATTTACCTGGATTTCATCGAGTACCCAGATGAGCAGTTACAGGTGATAGGGGAAAGGGAAGAGGAAGGCACTGAAAGCAACTTTCAGATACAAGAATGCAGCTATAGATGTTGATTAGTGAATAGGACACTGTGCTCTTCCTAGCCCTTGCAGAGGCCATTACAACCCAAGGCTAGCCATACACTCCTTTCAGGAGGCCAGGACTGACATGTTGGGGTGTGTGTGTGTGTGTGTGTGTGTGTGTGTGTGCGTGATCACCCCTATGACTGGTGTGTCTTTTGATTTCATATGAGCTTCAGTTTACCATGCTAGAGAGGAGGAAGGAGTAAACTATGATCCCAAAGCTTTCCCCCTCCAAAGAGTAAAGTTTTATGGTCCAGCTATTGTGTAAGGATTTTCCCTCCACTACCTCATTTGGTGATTTGTTAACACAGTATATTAGAACTTGCAGCAAGATCTTAACTACTCTACAGCAAGAAACACTGGTCAACACATCTGAACAGTTGGCATCACTTGCTGGAAGGGTTGACTGTAAGAATTCCTAGTCTCAAAATCTAGCTACAAGTTTACTCAAAGTCCTATATTTTTAAGTGTAAGTTTTCTATAATAATATGAGTGTGTTACAATCTAACAGTATTATCATAGGTACACAAATGTAATTGTACCTAACCACAAGAAAGTAGGGATTGTCTAAACTCAAGAGAGAACAGCCATCCAACAGATTCTATTCTATTCTAGTCTAGTCTAGTCTAGTCTAGTCTTAGTCTTAGTCTTAGTCTTAGTCTATTCTATTCTATACTGTACAGCTATAGTGACAGATGACAGATACTATACTATACAGCTATGCAAATAGTGAAAAACTTATGTGACTAATGGGTCAGTTACAGATCATATTGTTAAGTTGTACTGCAATATTAGGTTTCATCTCCTTGGATCGGAGTGAAGAGGAAGTTGCTAAGAGCTTGATTCAGCTGGAGAGCTGAAGGACCAGGTATTGGTGAATGCCGAAGGAGGGACTGCTCATTCACTTCCCTTTTGGTTTTCTCATGGGTGGTGGTGGTGGTGGTGGTTGTGGTGGTGGTGTGTGTGTGTGTGTGTGTGTGTATGTGTGTGTGTACGTGTGTGTACCTGTGTTTAGGTGTTTATGGGAGTACATGTGTGCATGCTTGCCTGGGAAGGCACATGTTGACCTTCTGAGTCATTCTTAGGCACTGTCCACACTGTTCTTTGAGGTAGTGTCTTTCAACTGAACCCAGAGCTCACCAACAGTTTGGCTATTCAGCCTACCCCAGGGATTCCCTGTCTCCGCCTCCCAAGCCCGGGCTCCTATACCCATCTGGCATTTGCATCAGTTCTAGAGATCTGACCTTTGGACCACACACTTCCTGCTTCCATGGCACACATTTTAACCACTGAGCCATCTGTGTCCTACACGCCACATGCTTCCTGCTCGGTCCCTTTTGTCCCTTTTCTCTGCTTGGGACAGTGTCCTGCATTTGTCATTACTGTCTCAGTTTGGAGAGAGGTAAAGGGTTGTGGATGGATCACCAATGCAATGGCTCAAAGTCGACTAAGTCACTTCGGAGTGTGACCTCAATGCCTGAAGGAGAACTCAGCCCGAGTCCTCTAGATTTGGAGACACAGGAACAGCAACACAAGGGAGTATGGCTCCTCTCCACTGCAGCTCTTAGTGAGCGGCAGGGTCCAGCCAGCAGCTATCTGGTCCAGGTGGGCTGGGCAGAGACTCTTTATAAACGTCTTGAGGGAGGGGCATGGCTGTTTCTAAAGATGGCTAGGAAGTCATCTCTTCTTAACCAGCAGCTAGACTCCTCAGAGAAAAGCAAGTCAGCCACCATATGTCTGCTGGATTTTATAAAACACATGGAGAGGGTAAGTCATAAGCAAGCAAGATCAGTGACAAGGGTGTGGGATAGGGCTGACGGATGGCAGGAGCAGGCCATGCTGGCAGCCTCTAGGTAAGGAGAGTGGTCTTCTCTAGGGACCTCAATTTGTTTTCTTTGACCTTTATAAATGTATTTTTTTAATCCATTTTGGAAAAAAAAACAACAGGAAAGAAAGAGAAGAAACAAAGCTAAAATAGATGATAACTATAAACATATACACCATGTAATTTCAGAGGAACAACATGGCCAGGGACCAAATGATTTCAAAGACAGACTTCATTATGATATCTCACTAGGATACAATCTTAGTCAATATAAAAGTGGATTTAACTAGTATTGGTGGGACAGGGGAGAGGGTTCCATGACTGGATTATTAACTCTGTAGCTCTTTTCACTCTAAATATTCTAAATTTCTAAGAGAACAAAAAAGCCCTGGGAATGATTAGAGCTAGATTTCTCTTCAGAGATTTAAGGGCAGATGTCTAAAATGTGCTTCGGTGGTTTATTGAATCCTAATTCTCCTATGAACTTAGGTTGCCATAGAGATAGACATTTTCCTGAGTAATGTGTTTCCTGGTTCTGACATGCAGAATAATCTGGCATCAGTGGCAACCCTGCAGGGTATGAAGCCCAAGCACCCATCTGCGTGGGACTTGGCTTTGTCTTGGTTTTCTGAGAATCTTACCACTGAAAACACCAGGGCTTCTCAGAGCAATGGTAGATTGTGGGAAAAGGGCAGGGAACACAGATGTACCCCCAAGATTCTGGATCTAGTACCAAACTACATATTATACAAAAATATAATGATGTACAATCATAATAACCCTGATGAAAATAAGAATCTATGCAACCACACCAATATGACCTACTAAGTGTATAAAATGGTTAAATGGTGTCTCCTTCTTTCTACAATCTTAGATGTAGAAGGAATGATGTATTTGGAAAAATCTAAATTTGCTAGTTGTCCCACAAATAACAGACCTGGGCGGGGATCGTCCGTGGATGGGAGAACCACCTAGTAACTCATTTACTAAAACAGGATATTGGTAAAATGCAATAATCTGCCTAGAAGACATTGACTCATAAAAAAAGAGAAATTAACCAAGCATGGTAAGATATGCTTGTAACTTCAGCACTCGGTAGGGTGAGACAGGATCCTCATCATAAGCTCAAGAGTAGTCTGGGCTATATAGTGAAACTCTGGCTGGGAGTGTGATGAGTTACAGAAGGAAAAGGGGAAGGAAGGAAAGAGGAATGAGGGGGTAGAGAGAGAAATCAGACAGGGACTATAGTCCTCAGCTAAATGGTCCCAGTTGGAATGTTGCATAGCAGTGTTTTGTATCTCCTGAGGAAATACCAAACTCCTACTTGAGGGCTATTGCTCACAGTCTTGTACCCCACAGGAAGCTTCATAGTCATAAACAGAAAATAAGGATCATTTTCAGACCACGGGATTCTGAAAGGACACACATCAGATGTCTCTGTAAGGGGGACTTTGGCTAGTATGAGAATTGTTGATGTAAATCATGTTACTCAGGCAAGTTCAGCCTGTATCTGCCACCACATGCATCCGTGGATAGGTGCAAATGCAGCCCAACAAGCTTCCAGATCACTGCATCACACCCCAGTGTCAAAAGACTGCACACTCCCGACTGGTACGATTCACAGATAAAAATCTAATCTGATGACTTTGATAACAGAATTTTATCAATGCTACTTGTCTTCAATAACAGTACCATAAGAGGATTGTCATTAGTGTACAGACATTATATTTATGAGTGCTGTTCCATTGGTCCACCTTGTTACAATCTAGAATTCTCACTGCACATGCCTGAGAGCGCATATAGACAGACTTCCATCTCTGATGTAACAAGCACTTAAACCCTGGGCTTCAGCCTGTACCCATACGTGTACCCTGCTAGAGCGGCTCTTCTCTGTGGAAACTGAAGTCGTTTCCTCTCCTGGGCTGCCTTAAATTATTTAAGAATAGTGATGTGGGATGCAGCAAGGATTTCATGTGGCTGAAATTTCTAGGAAGAAGAATCGTTTCCTCTGGAATGTGGCCTCTCTGTATAGTGTTCCCAGGTGAGTGACTCTGATTTCTATTCATTCTCATATTGATTTCCAAATTCCTGAGCCTTTTCCAGGTTGCAGTGGGGCTGGGGATCTTCTGACCTCTTAGTGAGCCTTCCTGAATGGCTCTCGCCGCCATCCAAGCTTCTCCAGTGCCTTCCTGGATATTACCACATCCAAATGCATTGATAGAGGGCTGTCTCTATACAATTGCTGGTGCGATGCCAACGTTTTTCGTTTCCAGGGATGATGTACATAGTGTCTTTTTCTCATATGCTCTTAGGATTTATTTTTCTTTCCCTGCTTGATTTCCCATTGCTTGTTCCTTTCTATTTTAAACTGTAGGATGTCTCATGCAGAATTTTATTTGAAATCCAGGGAAGACAGAGGAGAGTTAAGCAAGTTTGCTACTTTTCACTATTCATCAATCCCAGCATAGTTCAGATTCCTGTTAAAACTTCTATTTGCTGAGAGATGTTAGAGTTGTTTTGTTATTGTTGTTTTCTTGTTGTTTTGTTCTGTTTTGTATTTTCTCATCAATATTGAATAGTACGCCCTTGGCTTCAGCATCCATTTCTCAGGCAAGGCTATAAAAACAATGTCTAAAGGTACCTGATTCTCTGAAAGGTACCCCCAACAGCTTAAGCCAACCAGGGCTGGGGTAGTTCTTATAGACAAGCCTCCTGGGGCAGAAGCAGACAGAAGGATGCAGGCTGGGTAGATGGATGAAAAGCAGCTATCCTGAGCACAAAACTGTCAAGTGTGTTTTCTCATATGTAACTACATGACGCCATATATATTTTTCTCTTATTTATGGACTTGTGCAACTCTCAAGAATTTGTTGGAGTTTTCAAAGTAAAACTTTACAGTCCTGGCTTCCTACCTTCCATCAAAACAAACTCAAATTTTTGGTCTTAGACAATCCAGTTACGCCTCATCTCTCTTTATAATATTTTTTCAGTTGAACTTCATTTTTCATTTTAGCATCTTGCCGAAGTGTGTGGCATCTTATAAATACTCCCCAGTGAGATCTGAAAAGGCATCCACAGCTCCAATTTCCGCACTTGGGCTGTGTGTGAAAAAGCCTTTCACTCAGCTATGTCAGAGCGACACATAAATAGAGCACCTGGTACTTCGGAATAGATATTGGGTCTGGCTTTTTTTTTTTTTTAAGGTATTCAAAATTTAGTGTTTGTGGAATGAGGTTATTATAGAGAACTCTAGATAGCTGTAAATCCAAATTGATTTGGACCATCTTGCATGCCTCTGGGAGATGCTAAGCCATTCCCTTATCTTCCCGTCACCCCTTCCAGTATCATACCATTAAGGTAATAATGTTGTCTGCCAGAATTTGTTGTGATGAGCAGATGGATCACTAATATTTTGCTGATTGATTCCTCACTCAGCTCTGCTATAAAACTTAATTGATGACTCTGCCATCCACAGTTTAAGTGGCACCTATTAGTGTCGGCTCAGAAAGTCAGCAGAAGTCTTGCCCATTAAGCCTGGTTTTTCATTAGTGATTTCTACTCTGATTTCATTTTCATTATCTCTTCCTTTTCATTTCAACTACATTTGGAAAGTATATTTCATTTCTTGGAATGAAGTGGCAAATTTTCCCTATAGACATGTGTCTTGCTATAAAATAACTCCCGGGGATGCTGAGATTCTTGCAGTCACTTTGATTTCTTGCCTGACATCTGCATGTTAGCATGCCTGTGGACACCATCATTACTGTTGCTGTCATCAAGCTCTTAGGAAGAAGGAAGAAATGCTGTGGAGCCTGTCGTATTGGGGTGAACCTCTTCCTTCTCGCTATTTCAACATGGCCACTTGCTATGCTGCATTCTTCCTGTGTCATCTCAAGTTTAATGAGTTCTTTGTCACACACAGAGAAATGAATAATTGCAGTGTGGCTTCTCAGACAAAGTTAAAATGGTTCTCTTTAAATGTCTATATTCCACCGTGTTCCTAAATATGTACAGGGTTTGGATGGTTTCTGAGAAGTATGCTTCCTATTTATGAGTCACTTGCTTGCTATATATGTCCTAGAAGTGTGTGGTGGGCAGAAGGGGACATGGCCACCTTATAGGTCTTGTAGCATTGGTAGAGGAAGCAGTGATAAGGGCCATTCAATAATTGCTTTTTATATCAGACAGCCAGTTGGCTGCAGCAGAATTTAACATGGGATGGCCTTGCAAGACTTACAACCTGTCTGCTGGGAGGCCACTTAAGACTGGGGCTCAAGAGGCTGAACTGACCCACATGTGTGTGAAGACCCAGCAGGTAGTAGCCCCACCCCTGCAATGGAACAACTAGAGCAGAGCACAATAGCAAGAGCATCAGCAGGGGCAGAGGGAGGCCTTCCCAGTGATGCAGGAGGAAGGCTGGTCTGGAGTGGGATATACTATCAATCAATTATCAATCAAGCTCGTCCACATGCCTTAGGACTTCCCACACTCCACAATGGCCCTGACAAGGTCAGGTACTGAAGTGGGACACAGCCCCACATGAAGGTCAAATGCTCATGACCTTTGGCCTTTAACTCTTTCTTACTGTCCTGAGTCCAAAATGGCTTCCATCAATTTAACTATCTCTTGCTGTTCTGGTGTCAAAAGCAATTAACTACTGCTAATAATAGCAGGAGATTAAGACAAGAAATTTTTAAGTTACTTGGACACTTTTCACTTTGACTCAGGAGCCTTTCAATGGACAGCTGAGAGGCGCAGAGTTCATTAATTCTTCATGAGCCAGAGAGGAAAGAAAAGAAAAGAATTTGAAGAAAAGTAAAGAAATAAAGAAAGTCAGACGCACAGAGAGACACATACACACTGGATGAAACAGAAAAGGGCTACACCACCCCTTTATTGTTGTTCTTAGTTTTTATACCTTCTCAGAATAATTGATCACATGGTTTTTAAGCATTTTACATTCCATAAGTTTATAGGAAGTTTGAGGCAATAGTTCATGTCATAGGTCAATAAGGCTTAAGTAGTTACAACAGAATTGTTTACACGTCTTTCCATTAAGACTAGTACCTAACTAAACATTCATTATCTGTTTTCTAGCTCCATAAGTTCATTATAAGTTTAAAGCAATGATTTTTATGTCATAAGTTAACAGGGTTTTGTCAAGAAACAAATTATCTGCTTTGTGTCTTATTATTTTGAAGTCTTGTATAGATAGACTAGTCCATCATTTATTTTCTGTCCTTGTACCTACAATAAATTGCCCATTCCCTGTTTATGACCTTTAGTTGCCAGATAGTAGTCTCATTTCTAACATAGAAGGATTTTTTTCCTAGATTGTAAATTTGTTCCATGCCTATTTTCTTTTCCTAGTACAATTAGCTCATGACACATGAAGGTTTACAGAGCTCTATTTGCAGCTTTTATTCTACAGGTGGCTTAAAATTACTTGTATCAATTCAGGAATTCTATAAAAATCATTATCAGAAATTATGAAACCACCAATTTATCTAAAGAGCATGCCTATATGAAAGTACATCTTCATATTGATTCTGCAGGAGATCTGCCCAATAGGGTAGGCCAATGCCCAGGAATCATCAGGCAATGTAATAGTGGCAGGAAAGGCATATCAGCAGCGAGAAACAATCCTGGGATGAAGTGTGGGGAATTTGCCTCATCCATCGCAGCCATGCAAAATGGCAGGCCAACTCCTGAAAACTTACTTGCTTGCCATATCATTTCCTAGATGGCTTCTGACACAATGGGAAGTCAGAAGGTGGAAAACTAGGAGAGCAGGGAATTTAACTTTATGTAAGTGTTGAGTATTGAATTAGGTTTATGTTGTTGAAAGACTTATCTGGCCAAAGAAGCAGAAACATCAACTTGCAGAATGTTTTCTGTTCAGTTGTTTGTCACATCCCAGTGATTGCAGATGATGCATTCAGCTTAGGCCTTACATCTCCAGTGTAACTACTGGGTGTCTGGAAACAATGCCAAGTGTTGGTGAGGAAAGCAGGAGGTACAGGCATTAGACAGAGTGAGACAATACAGCTCACTTTAAAGTTTCGAAAGGAATGTCCCAGACAGTAGTGATCCTATGAGAAATGCACTTGCCACATTGTGGGACAGTGCCACAGTGTGTGCCACAGTAGGACAGCTCTGCCTAGGCATGGTGGTTCATGCTTGTAACCTCAACACTTTCGATGGAGAGAGAGAAAGACAGAGAGATTGGTAGTTCAAGGTCACCCTTGCGTACGTATCAAGTTCAAGCCTGCCTGGGTTTCATGAGTTTCTGTTTTAAAACAAAAAGTAAACAACAAAGCAAAGAAACAAAAAACCCCCGAATAGTTTTGCTTTAATATATCTCCTATGTTTAATTTAGTAGTGTCGATGTCATGGTATAAAATGTGAATGAATATCCATTGTTCCTCTACATTGTTTTAGCTTCTTATAGAGCTTTTGAGGTTCTCAGTTGTAGTCAAGCATATAGGTTTCAGCTGACTTAGCAAACAGAAATAATAAATTTTTTTCTCTCTCATCTTCTCACTCACATCTAGCTTCAGGGTTTGACATTCCCCCTTTCCTCCCAAGGTCAGTTTTGCTATGTTGGCAAAGTCCCTGCAGTTCTGTACCTCAACTGCTCTAAGGCTGAGGAGGAAAGTAAAATGAACCTAGGGGGCATTGTTCTTCTCTCAGCCAGAGGAGAGCTGGGCAGGGCAGGCAGGCGGGCTGTTCACTAACAAGCAAGGAAGCAATGGTCTGATTCTTCCTCCCCCAACCCCCAGCAACAGAGTAGGAGATGAGGCAGACACAGGGCTTATGTGAGAATTTCCTTCAACTGTTCAGCTCAAGTTCTTATTTTGCTTAAAGACAGTGATAGAGTGTCAGCTTGATGCTTTGTGACACACTGTGGCATCACGGCATGTATCAAGCCTTATGGAGCAACAGGCCATTATCCTTATTTTCTAAAGAGTGCTTTCAAAATTCCCAGTTTGGACAACTTTCCTGATAACACAAATTGCCCCTAGACTCATTCCATTTGTCATCAATCAGGGGTCAAAGGCAGACCAAGCCCAGACTACTCATTAAGTACCCTCTCCTAAAGGAAGTATACACCCAAAACATTTGACATTCCTTGCTTTCTACTTTGTATAATTCTTCTCATTAATTTTGTGACCTTCTACATTTTTCATCCATGCATCATTTGTGTGATGAGGCTCTTGCTTTGTTACCCAGGCTGGCTTCCACTTCACACACCCCTGCTTTGGCATCCCAAGTCACTAGGATAGAAGGCCTGCACCACCATACCCCACTACTTTCTGATTTCACTGTAGATATTTATTTAGCATGAAAGTCTGTATTGTCATTTTATTTGTGTGTGCAGAATTTATCCTATAATTTTGAAAGCTATCTCCCTGAACTTGATTTCAGGTTTGTGTAATTGCTCTGCCTGGAACAAATTATGTGTTCCTACTGATAAGAAAATAAATGTGTTTAGTCATGTGCGAAGCAACAACAGTCTAAACAGAACATCATCTTCAACATTAACTAATGTTTGATCTATCTCACCAATCCCAACATTAGGAACATTTGTGCAATTACCAGTTAATAATCATGCAAAAGTCAGAAAATTGACTTACTGGGTGACTCTGACCAGAAGGCCTGCTAGTTACTGGATGGCTTCCCATGTAGGTTCCAGGTGCTACTGCTTCAAGCAGCTCAGTGGCTTCAATGCCTTTTCTGCCATGGCAGAAATTCCATGACAATAGCAACAACATGAAGCCGAGTAGGGGAAGAAGGAAGGATATTCTTTAACATTACATGCACACAGTCATGCATAAAAACAACTGAAGAAAATACTTTTAAAAATGATATATTGGAAAAATGGAAAACAAGTAATAAATTATAGATCTAACCCAAAATGTATAAATGATTATAACAAATATGAATGAACTAGATACCCCCAATAGGCAAAGATTTTAGATGCTAAAATTAAAAGGCAAGACTCAACTTTATTTTGGAATCCAACCTACTCTGACTATAAAGACTCAGATATACTACATGTGAAAAGGGTATAAAGGTATATAGTATGCTAAATGTGATCTTTATAACTATAGAGACTGGAGACAGTAATAGCAAGCAACTAGATTTCAACATAAATAGTATTACGAGGAAACTAAGAGCATCATAATAAATTGTCTATTTGTTAAAATATTAACAACATCATACATGTTTACATGCATGCTAAAAGGGACTTTGTACATAAATTGAAAGGATGAATCTAGAAAGGGTAAGGTTTCAATGCATTGCCCTTTATAATAGAACACACAAACAGAAATTTAAGCGACATTATCTTATCAGTTTCAACTAATTGACATTTAGGAAACATTCTACCAAGCAATAGCTGGTTACTCATTCTTTGAAGTGAACATGTAATATTTACCATGATAGGCTATATTTTAAAGCATCCCAATTATCCAAAATGCAGTAGATATCATTATATAGAATGTTCATATAATGAAACAGTAATCTGCAAGAAAAATGTATAAATAAATATTCCTTACCAGAAAATGAATAGATTCATCATGTAGAAAACCAGTTAGGATATGCTCAAATTCAAAACAATTATCAATCAGCAGGATGTCATAGACATCTTTAGACCACTATAGCTCACAGCAGATTACAGGATCTCTTCAAGGTAAAATGAGAACATTCTTTCTATCCCATAAAATAGAGACTAGAAACCATGTAATCCCTCAGATCTCACTGTAAATGAATTTAAAATAAAGAACAGAGAGACAAATGGAAAAACTCTAACATATTTGAAAATTAAGTAAGAAAGTTCTAAATAAGGTATGGGACCAGAAAGATCTCAAGAGTGACTTTGAACAGAATAAAAGTGAGAACATAATTTTTCATTGTTTGTGGATATAACCAAAGCAGTCCCCAGAGGGAAATGCATAACACTGAATATATGTCAGAATAAAACAAAGACTTGAGTTCACTAGGTCATATTTCTCCTCAAGAAACTAGAAAATGAGGAAAAAATTAAACTCAAGATCAGAAGAGAAACTTTAGAACAGAAATCATTAAAACTGAAGAGTCATTAGATAAAAATAAATGAAATTACAATCTGACACTTTGAAATAACAATCAAGTCAGTTAGGACCTAGCCCAAACAATGGATGCGAATTAAAGAAGATACAACTTATCTGTACAGGTCCCAGGGGTATCGCAATGATAATTGCAATGTTGTGAACAGCTGATTGTCTAGAACATTGATAACCTAGATGAAATGTAATAATTACTTAAAATGAATTTGAAATGAGATGCTAAAATTCATGAAAGAAAAAGAGATCCTGTGCATATATCTATATTTATTGAAGACTTAGAGTAAATGGATAATAAGTTTTTAAAGAGAATATATCCCTGGTAAGTTCTGCCAACCATTTAAAGACTTCATGTTACCAATCATCTACAGCCTCTTTCAGAAGACAGGGTCAAAGGGAAGGCTACCAGCTGAATACAGAACCAGCATCCCCTGAATACAAAAATCAGACAGAGTCTTTACAAGAAGAGTGTAAGAAAGAAAATACCTACAGACCATAATTTCCCTTGGATACTGATGAAAAACCCTCAGCACAATATATTGTCAAATGAAACCCAACAGTATGTTAAAATAATACGGCACAGCTAGCTGGACCTTATCCCATGTACACAAAGTTGTTCAAATCTCAAAAAATAGCTAATAAATAAATCCATCAATGAATAATTTAATGAAAAACACATCTGATGTCAGTAGGTATGGTAAAAGATTTGACAAAAATCTAATAATTCATGAATATATATATACACACATTCAGACCAAGAAGGGGAACTTGCTTAATTGTGTGAAGATACCTAAGAAGCCATAGCACTGACATTGTAATTAATGGAAAAAAGCTAGAAACGATTGCACCATCGTCAGGAACAAAACATGGCTACTTACTTCTAACGTTTTACTGTAAGTCATAGCACACGTGTGAAGACAATAAGAGAGAAGGCATAAAATTTGGGAGAAGGAAACAAAACTGTCATTATTCATGGATGTCATGGCTGTGTACATAAAAATGTGTAGGATTGAAAAACCAGAACTGGTAAACAATGGTAGCTAGCTAGGCTTCAGAACAGAAGGTTAATATGATAAAGTCAGTCACTTTCCTACATGGAGCAACGAATGAGTGAAATTTGAATTCAATGAGTAATATTCAGCTAGCAACCCCCAAATGAAAGATTTGAGTCCACGCCCAACAAACCTACACAAATCAATATGAGAAAAAAGATGAAAGAAATATAACTGAATAAATCCCATGGCTCTGAGTAAGAAGACTCAATACTGCCAAAATGACTGTTACTCCCACTTGATCCACATATCACAAAGCAACCATGGTCAAATCCCCAGCAAGTGATCTTGTGAATATCAGCAAACTTACTCTGGAGTCTATATAAAGGGGAAAGTAACTCAAACTACTGAAAAATAACCAAGTCAATGACAGAAATTGCACAATTTTAAGACTTACTATAAAGATCTAATAATGGAAAGTGTGATAAGAGCAAAATGAACACAGGAATTGTGAGAGATTTAAACATTAATAATGAACTCCTAGTCACCAATAATATGTCAGTGTTGCATTAAGAAAAGAAGTCAAAGCACTTCCCGTTGGTGTCCTTTAACCAAGAACAAGCCCGGATTTGAACTTTCTACTTCTTTCTCCCTGTGTCTTTCATCCCTACTGTCTGTCTGCTGCCCGAGTCTCAATCTGTGCCTGCCTGAAGGCTATCTTGTGAATCTGCCCCTATCTCTGATCCTGTATCTATCCCTGTGTTTCTGCACTATGTATCTTTCTGAGTCTCTGTGTGTGTCTACTTAGCAAAGGGCTTTACTCTGTCTTTTATTGATCAGCACAGAAAGCACCTCATGGGGAAGGAATGAGGGATACTTTACAGAAACCTTTAACAGAATCCTTCAAGGAATGAAATCACAGCCTCCAACTGGCCCCAGCCGACCCAGATAGCAAACAGTATTACAAATATCTGTGTTTATCAAGCAATCTTTGCATTCAATATTTATGGTGGATATTTATTTTTCTAAGACTGGTTTTAGCCTATTTGCTAACACACATGCAAATGCACATGCATCCACTTCAGGGGCATGGAATAGTGTATGGTTTAAGGTTACAGCTATGCATTGGCTCAGGTTTAAAATGAGAAACAAAAGTCAACTAAAGCTGGTGGTTACTTTACAGGTAAGTTAAACAAACAGCTAAGTGTAAAGTCGGGTTATAGTATTAAGTCTTAAGTGACCCCAAGATGTATTTTTAACTTTGGCTGTGAGGTCCAGCAAAAGTTCCAAGTTTTTAGAATGTAAGTGACTTTCATATTATCTCATCATGGTTGCAGGATAGTTGATCACACGGTGTACCCCAAAAATGTGTTATTTACGAAAAATCCTGTTTATAGCTACAGTGTGGCTAAGCCCTTTCCACACACCTTTAATCCCTCTGGCTGGGATACAGACACACCCTTAGTACACATCTTTAATCTCAAATAACCTTAAAATGAAGGCAACCTTAGTTTGTAAAAGGAAGTACCCATGTTTGGAAGTGATGTCTAACAGAGTGGCAGGCAGAATGACAAAACAGAGAAAGATTTGACAGAATGAACTATGCCCAACTCTCATGAGGAGAGAGAGAGAGAGAGAGAGAGAGAGAGAGAGAGAGAGAGAGAGAG
>JADRCH010000730.1:1380610-1393657 GCA_019843965.1 Rhynchomys soricoides | reverse complement strand
GAGAGAGAGAGAGAGAGAGAGAGAGAGAGAGAGAGAGAGAGAGAGAGAAGTGTCATCAGCTTGGAGAAGAGCTTGAGCCAGAACAGCTGAGTTGAACAAGCCAGGAAGAGTTCAGAAAGAACCAGAAAGGGTGAGCTTATTCAGCAGTAATTCTCAGAGGCCAAAAACATTCTAGGCCTAGCTAAGATGGTAAGGAGGTTAGACGCTTCCAGGACTAGGCCTAGGTTAGCAGATGAGAGCAGTAAGCTTCGGAGATGACAATTACTTGAGGCAAATAAAAGCTACTTTTACACTTCACCAAAAGGAATAGTTCATTAACATAGAGATCCTATAACAAACCTGTAAATAGTAAAAGGATCTTTCACAAATGGGCAAAGACAGCATTGTGAAAATGTAGCTTTTTAGTAAATAGTTGTGGAATAAGTAGTCACCCGGATTAAAACACTCACACCCAAAAACTAGACACACATTTAAAAACATTTATTCAGAAGTTAAGTCAAAGTAATTATAGTCCTAAGAAGAGTGCAAAATGTCACGGAGAACTCTAAAACTGAACATTAGGGAAAATCCCAGAGACCTTGGGCATGGCAGTAACATTTTAGATACAACAGATGTATGATCTGTGAAAGACAAAAATTGCTAAACTAGATTTCCATAAAACGCTTTTTAAAAAGAATTTTTAAAAAATCTCTTCTTTGTGAAAGACACCTAGCAGATAAGACAACAAGTCGGGGACTATGAAGAATGTTTGCAAACTATATGTGTGATAAATGACAGTTACCCAAAACTTTAAATGTAAACAATTTAAAGAATCAATAGAGAATAAACAAACAAGTTCATTTTAAAATGAAAAAAAAAAAGACCTGGACAGATTTTTCACAAAAAATGCCACACTGTGCAAATATAGACATGAACTGAAGCTAAACATATTCCCTCATGAGGGATGATTATACACTAAACTAAGAAGCCCCTACATACACACTAGAACAGCCAATAGTCAAAACATGACCACTGCCAAGTGCCAAGAGAAGGTGCAGCAGAAGGAACTCTCATTCACTGCCATATCTGATGAACACAGAGTGGTCCAGCCATCCTGGTAGGGCAGTCTGGCATCCTCACCCACGTGATGTAACAAGCAAACTCCTTGCTATTTGTCAGCTGTGTGGGGATGGCTGGAGGAGCCTTTTATCATTTCTAAGATTTGGCAATAACCAGGATGTCTTTCAGTAGGTGAACAGACAAATGAATGGGAACACTGGAACAGTGAACACTATGACTGACTCATTGCTAATAGTAAGAGAGCCATCAGAAGATATGGGGGGATCTGAAACATTTATTATTGGAGAAAACAAGCCAATCTGAAAAGACTACATACAATATAGCTTTCTAGGAAAATGAAATAATAGAGAGACTAAAATGTTCATTGGTTGCCAAGGGCAAGGAGGGAGAGAACATGGCGGATATTGGTGGCAGAGAAGCTATTCTGTAAGTTATTTTAATGGTGGGAAGGTGTCATTATGTAGTTGACAAAATTCTTAGAACACTGAGCATGAACCACAGTGTAAACTCTGGATCTTGGTAGATAACATGTCAATGTAGATTTGTGGCCTGTCACAAAGGTTCAGTGTTTCAGTGGCTAATGTTAGCAGTGAAGGAGTATGGAGGCCGGGTATAGAGCAGAGATCCCTGTACTCCCCCTCAATTTTCCTGGGAGTCTACAACTACTCTAGCAGTAAAAGCAATTGATGAAATTAAACACTGGGTCTGAATCTATTCGGCCTATAAGAGACAAAGCCAGGGGTAGGAAAGCTACATAGTTAATGATATCAATAACTTAAAATTTAAACTATGTGAAAAATGTGACAAAATAGTATATAGCATGTCACTTGTATATAAAATTCTAAAAGAATTAAACTTACGGCTGCTGGAGGCAGAGAAGTGATTCCTGGGAGATGAGATAGGGTAGCTGTGGACGGGGCAGAATTCCAGAAGTCAAGCAAATGGACGGTAATAGATCACGGGCTCAGTGTCTGGATGTGGGTGGTGGACACTGCGTATGCCCTGGTACTATAGGCGCAATAGACAGTGAAGTCCAGTGGACACACGAGCACTTGCTGTCTTAACTCCCTGATATGAACTATGAAGATGCCTCTCCCCCAGCTTCCTTGTCAGGTTGATCTCCATTCACACCATCCAGTCCCTTCTCTCTTGTTATTACTTGTGGGATATGATAGCTCACAGCAGCAAAGATGAAGGAGTTAACAGAAGAACTATTAGTGGTGTGGGCAGTTTCTATAGACAAAGTGATTGGATTTGTCTTGCACTGTCTTTTCTTTGGAGACTTTGTGGGAGCCCAGCATACACACACACACACACACACACACACACACACACACACACACTTTTGTATGTTGGGAAACCCTCTTCACCTGTTCTTAAATCCACCAAAAATCTGCATATCTTCCTCCCATCACGTTTGTGTTAAGAGCTCAAAATAAAGACTGTTTTCATTCTCAGAGGCAAAAAGAATGATTGTGGTACTGTGAGAAAAACTGCCTAAGCATAGCTTCTAATTCATCCCACTCTTCTCTGGACACATTGGCTGGCACCATCAATCTCTCACCTCTATGGTATGATTTCCCAGAAGATCCCGTCTATGCTTAGGCATTTGGAGAGGGATGAAATACACTGGAAATTGGCCCTTTGATTAATTTGCATTACATTTATTTATAAAGTGATTGGATTTGTCTTGCACTGTCTTTTATTCGGGGACCTTACTGAAGCCCAGCACACTCATTTGAACATTCTTTCATGGAAAATGTGGGTAAATGTTGACTGTTATGTGCCCACACCTCAGCAGCGAAGGGTAACTCCCGCTAACAAAGCCCAGCCTGGGTAGAAAGGTAAGACGGGGATGGGCACTGCCTCACACACTGCTCTGTGACACTGGCAGCCTCAGCAGTCCTCAGCCACCAGACAAATGCAGCCATTTAATCAAACACATAAATGCATCTTTATGTGCAAACATATGGAGGTTTTCACATGCACACCTTACATACTGTTCCTCGTTTTACAGAAGTTTATAGAATACTAAGAAAAAAGGACTTGGAATCAGCCCTCATGCCGAAATATAGACTTGTGGCACATACATCAGTGTGCACACAAAGTCAAGGCTGAAAAATAGGCAGAAAAGAGCAAACCTCAGCTTTTCTCACCCACAATTTATAATCAAGTTACAAGAGCAGCTTCCTTATCCATTCTAAGCCAGTGAAACCTGTGCCTCTCCAAAATCCACATAAAGAAAAACAAGACGAAATTATACATTTAAAGGGCTTTAGAATCATCACATAAATGTCCATTTCCATGTTATTTTAATATAATATATGTGTTTCTGGAATCCACCTTTATTGTTAAATATAATTTTTGTCAGCTCTATTACTTTCAAAGGGTTATGGAGGTCATTGAAGCTCATCATTGCCTGGCACCTGTGTGTTCTAGGACATGAGCCTGGCCAACTATGAGTAGGCATTTGGCCATCTTTGCACAGATGGACTTATTATAACCAGCCAAGTCATAGTATAATCTTTGAGTGCCAGGTGTTGGTAATGAAAAATAAATGTTTACAACCCCAAAATGTTGACAACACTGTCCAAAGTCAGTTTACATACATAAATTTTGGTGTAGGGATGCTATTCAGGTAGGTAATAGCAGCCTAAATAAACTCTGGTCTTCAGGGAAAAAAAAGTAGATTTGACTAAATAGGGCAAGGAAGTAGCTGTCTTGGAAGAGACAAGAGCACAAGCTCAATCTAATGCAGCATCTTCTGAGTGACTGAGGGAGCCACCCAACTAGAAATTACTTTGAAAGAGCATCTTTTGAAATTACTTTTGAAAGAACACCTATATGGCCAGGAATGGGTTAAATAACTACAGGAAGGAACCTTCTTGTTCATGTCACTAAACCCCAAGTCAGAGAGACACAGAGACACCTCCCCAAATCTGCCAATGCTGAACTATGTCCAGTCAGGCTCTTGCATAACAGATAAAGCCCCCAGCAGTACAGGCCAGGATGTCATGACAGAACCCAGGCTCCTGGCTTCCTGCTCTAAGTAGAAGGTCACACTGTATACTCTAAGTGACATAAACTGTTTCCTAGGCTTCTGTTGCAGTGTAGAACATTTTATAAAGTTTTCAGAAGCCATTATATTTAGTAAGTACGTAGGTTTGTATCTGTGATGAAACTGACACCCTCTAGTGAGAAGCACCGACAGACAGAACAGGGCACATCTGGGAACTAGAACAGGCAGGTTACCTGAACCTTGGTTTATTAGGTATCCCATTATGTGTCCTCCTGGTCGTTAAAGGAATTAAACCGAATCTCACTCTTTTGTATGTACAGAGATACTGGGTTGTCAGATTTATGGTAGTTGCAAGCTACCACTGCTGGGTGTCTAGTGAGGGCAGGGTACTTTCTGTGGTTGGGTTGTTCTCGGCCTGCCTTCCTTTTGAACCTTGATGATTTCAATGTATTTACAACTCTTCCCACCCCCTAGCCAATTTTATAAGCCAACCGTAAACCTAATCCACACTAATGTTTGCTCTCTAAGATCCAGAGGGAAACACATCTTGCGGGGAGGCTGCTCTTCACATGCCTCATTGTCCCTTCCAACTTACAACCTGATGCTGAACCAGCACACTGTTAACTAGGAAAACCCAAGTGTTAGAGTCATGGTTGTATTGAACACCTGGCTTGGGTCCTATGCAGTCTGAGAGATTTGCTCTCTGAGCGTGCACATTCCTTCATGTGATTGCCTGAGCTTTACTTACACCTGGTACCCATAAATGCCATCATTAAGGGGAGCTAAAAATCAAACCCAAGAAATATCCTGCATCAGCCAGCACTCATTACTGTGACCGGAGACTTGAGAAAAACAAGAAAGCTCTGTTTTGGCTCCTGGTTTCCGAGATGTCAGTCTAAGAACACAAGGTTGGACATGATGCTGGTGCTCTGGGCTTAGCAGAGCAGCTGGGACGCAGAGGGAATGATGGGACGGTGGTAGCTCTGCCACAGTGACCTGCATCCTCTTCTTCCCAGTGCTTCCCAGTGTGCCATCCCTCTGGGAGTCTGTGCAATACCCAAGCCTTTAACTAACAAGAACCTTCCAGGAGTGTTGCATATACAAACCCTAACAGATAAGAAAGTTACCAACTTTGAGGAATGAATAAAAGTTATTATTTTCAATCTATAAACCACAATTTGACAAGTCAGCCAAAACTGATTGAATGAATGAATGAATGAATGAATGAAATGTCACATAAAGCACACATACACTGTTGGCTTGAGAAAGCACATGGGGACCTTTCATTGAGTTTGACAGAGTAAGTATACTAAATGTGGTAAACAGACTTGGGTGGTAACAAGCCAGCAAACCAGGGGAGTGATTGCACACTTCAGCAGAGTACAGGAGACCTCTGCTTCCCAAGGGACGTTTCCTGGGCCCTTGATATTATGTTTCTCTCTGAGGAAGCATCTGGGCTTTGGTTGCATTGCCCCTCTTTTGAAAAGGACACTCACATCTAGGGATATATAGGGGTATGCAGCTCAATCACAAAGAGCTTCCAAGCATGTGTGGGATCCTAGGTTCAATCTGCAGAGGACTGAAAACAGAATCCAAGGGACCAGCCCCAGGCTGCCCCAGCATGAAGGTTGCCTGCCCTGAGAAGACAGGCATATTTCCTGATCCAGCCTCTGGTCACTGGGCTCAGTCTGCCAGCATTCTTTTGGTTAAGTATTCTTTTTTTGTCAGCTGTTGAGTGTAGGGTATGCAGACTCTCTGAGACTGTGGTGCCCTTATGTCTGTCTTGCCCCTTATCCCTACCTAGTACATGCTTAAAGCTTGGGAGCAGGGCTTCCCCTTGACCTTACTGAAGGTTATGCTCAGGTGGGGCTGAGGTCACCTGACTCAGTCCTGACTGGATCTCACTGTAGCTTTTGTTTGGCTGTTGGCATTAGTGGTCAGCTGCCCTTCCTTTGGATTCTAGAAAGAGGAGAGTTACTTTTAAAATGCAAATAAAAAAATACAGTACGAAAATAAATTGATCTTATTTCTCTTCCAGCTTCATTCTCATACACTAATGAATCTGATTTTTCCCCCTGTGAATTGTTCCAGAAAACGTTCTAAACACATTAGAAAAATCGGTACCTGTAAGGATGCTTTAATTTTTCAGACATGCTCTTTCCTCTTCCACCATAACACCTTGCCTTGGAGTAGCAGCCTTATGAATCTTTCCAGATCAGTGCGTGCAGGAAGCACACTTGCTCATCCTAACGATGCACAACATCCACAACACACCCGCTAGCAGATCCTCTCTTACTGCTTTCTTTTTAGCCTTGCGAATTGTGCTGAAGCTCTGTGTACAACTTATTAACCACTGACACAGTTGCCCTGTTAATATGAGTGATGCTAAAACAGTGCAGGCATCTCACGAGTTACCTATACTGTTAGATTACTTTCCAGAGAGATGGAAGGGTTTCTCCTCTCTCTGACAGTGTTCTCGCTGGAGCACGTTCACAAGGTCGGTCTTCTTTGTGACAACACCATGAAGAAAATGCTATAACATGTTTGCATCTGATTAGCCAGCATCCCTGCCAGCAAGGAAAGTGAAACATCCTTGCAGGTGATTAGATTTTTACATTCTCCCTTCGACTTACCACCTCACATCCCTTCCTATCGATTTAGACAGTTTTCCATTTCTTAAATTAATTGGTGATATTTTTCACAAGAGGGCATATGGACCACATACTCTGCAGGCATGTTGGTCTTTTTTTTTTTTTTTTTTTTCATTGCAGATTTTAAAAAATATTTTTATGTATTCTTTGAGCTTTTCACACATGCATGCAATGATTTTCAATCATATACATCATTTTCCTTGTTTTTTTGGGGGGGGGGTTTATTTTATTTTATTTTATTTTTTTGTCACAAGTTAGAGATATCTGGGAAAAGAACCTGATCTAAAACAATGCTTCCATCACATTGGACTTTGGGGCATTTTCTTGATTAATGATTGTGTAGAAGGGCCAAGCCCACTGCAGGCAGCAACACCCCTAGGCAGGTGGCCCTGGTTGTTCAGCAAAGCAGCCTGAGCCACGGGAGCAAGGCAATAGGCAGCTGTCCCTGGCCTCTGCTTCAGCTCCTGCTGCCAGGTTCCCACCTGAATTCCCTCCGTGGTGGATTATAAACTGTAAAGTGAAATAAACCCTTTCCTCCCCAAGTTGTAGCAATAGAAACCTAACTAGGACACATCCTCCTAGTCTTCCTCCTCTTCCTCCAGGGACCCCCACCCTTGATACACAACACACACCCCTCTCAACTTCATGTCCACTACATACATATATACATACATATAGAGAGATAAAACACAAAATGGATCTATCCATGTGTGTGTGTGTGTGTGTGTGTGTGTCCACAGATGTTCACTGTCTGTGCTTTGGCCAGATATGAGTCTGTATTAACCACCTTTAACTGTGTTGCGAAACCTTTCAAAGTACGAACTATTTGCCCTTATGTTAGAGATTTCCTGGCTTTCCATCTGTCCACGGCTGTCCATTACCCTCCTCACAAGTTTGTATGACCTGCTACCTGTATCTATGATCGAAATTTTTTTAAAAATTGAACCTTGTGATACCTTGTTTAATATCTAGACATGAAATCATCTGGAATCATTCTGTGCAATGGTAAGTGGCCAACTAGTCACTGCCATCCCTGGCTCTTGCAAGCGCCCCCATCACTTGTTAGTAACCCTCCATTATCCTATAGATTGACAGCTTCAGGTCGTATTTTAAGTTTGTAGATGCCGACAGGTGTTTTTACCCCTCTGTTCCATTCTATTAACCCATCTGTACTTTTCTATGCAAACACTGAGTTTTTTCCTGCCTTGTAACAGCTTTACCATAAGCCACAGAGCCTGTCACGGTGTTGCCCTGGTGCTCATTATTGCTCTAAATTCTTGTAAATGTTTATGCATGCATTTTCATATGTATTTTTAAAATCTCAGTGTTAATATGCATTTCCTTCCTTCTCATCTCCTGAGTGTGTGTTGAAGGAAGCACTGTGTGTGAGGGACACCCTGGGTCTGCAGTGTGACTTGCATCAAAATTCTGCACAAATGTGAGGCCAGATATTGAAGGCATGGTTACTCTTTATCTTCACAACACTTGGCTTTTCCATCTGCCCATCTTCATTTTTAAATTCCTATCATAGGCCTTTTGCCTTTCCTCTTGAATAGACATATTAGCATTTATGGGGTTTGCCTACATTATAAATGAGGGGTTTCTTCCATTCCATTTCTAACTGGACCTTTTTGGGGAAAATCAATTTTTACTAGAGAGTTTGCATCCAGATGCCTTATTTTTTTCATTAATTTTCATAACTTTTCGTCGAGTCCTTGGGTCTTTTAGCTATAACATGATGTCATCTGGAAATGAAGATAAATTTGCTCTATTTTTAACTCAAATGATATGTGTTGTTTTCTTATTCAGTAATGGATAATACCATTACTTGTGACATTCTTATTCAAAGCCTAGCTGTCCTAGTGCTTTGAGAAGGGACATTTCCAGATTCCAAGTAACTTTTCTTTACTTCTTCATGTGAAGAGCGAGCTGCAGTGTCTTATGCTATGGCTTGCTTTGGGAATACCACAGAAAGGCTTTTGCCTGGATGCCTCAAGCTGCCACTGTTGTTTTCCATCCTTCCCTTTAATTATGTTTTCACGCTGCTGTCTATACTCCTGCGTTAGGGACTCTGAGTGCTGCCCTCAACAGTTCCACACCATCAATAGCTCTTCTCTACTTTCTGTCCTGTCTCTTCTTGATTGCTTTGCCTTTTGGGTTTTTGATTGAATCTTTATTATATCCTTGAATTATGTCTCAACCTGATTGACACATTTTGTTTTAACCTCATTGTGTTTCTTGAAGAGTTTCCTCTAGATAAAAAACAAAAGTGGCCTTTTTCTAAGTGTTAGAGCTGACCTCTAGGCACCTCACCATCAACAGTGAACCCCACCTCTCCCAGCAGGATGAGGAGAGATAGAGAACCCTCTTTTCAAGAGCATGTGCCTGTCCAGGATACACCCCTCCAACATGGCACCCCACCCACCCAGGAGAACCATGTAACTATGGCAACCCTGACCAGGACAGAGCTACCTGCTCTCATTTGCTCATCAGCCTTCACTTGTTCAGTTGTGTGAGGGTACCTCTGCTACCAGACTATGTGGTGGCTTAGGGTTGAGGGTGCCCACTTTGGTCTATCCAGCACAGTAAGCATTTATCAAACTTTTGATAGTGTTAGAGATATTAAAATTCATTTAGCACTATGGCCCAAAATACTCCTCTCATTTATCTTATTAAAAAAGAGAGAGAGAACTGATGGTATTCATCAAGGAGATGCTGAAATTTCTCCCATCAATGGGAAACAAGTATCTATCCGTAAGGATATAAGCGCACACAAACATGCCCCCCACACACACACTGTACATAATTCTTCCACTTGGACTTGATTATGCTGGCATATAAAAAGCCCCATTCATTGTAAATGTTTACTTTCAAGTTTTATTGATCTTAGCTTCCCTGGATGTAGATCATTCACAGGTACACTTAGAGATGACATGCTCCCTTCTTTGTTTTCTAATGAAAAAATAAAGTGGATCGAGAGAGAGAGAGAGAGAGAGAGAGAGAGAGAGAGAGACAGAGACAGAGACAGAGAGAGAGAGAGAGAGAGAGAGAGAGAGACAGTTGTATAGAATGCACTTGCCCGTGCCTGGTTTCTTCTTGAGTGGAGTGTTTATAGCTGAATGTACTGCCTGCAATAAAGAAAACAGGAATAAAAAAAGCTTTAAATTCTACTTGCCAAAAAAACAAGGACTTTTGAGGGGGAAAAGTTTAGATTGCAAGTCTAGAGTCGTTTAAAATCTTTTAAGGCTAGGGTATTTTTTATTGCTCAATATTTCTCATTGCTTGTAGCCAAAAACAAGTCATTTTTGGGTGAATTGTTGCCACTGAAAGGTTTGTTTCTCTTGCACTTTCTGAGTCTAGATTAAACAGCAACAACACTGTGGCCTCAGCAGCGACAGGAAGTTGGCAGTACCATTGTGCCACCACTGGATCGGGAAGCAGGTGGCTGACTTCCAAATACAAAAGAGTGGGGTTCAAAAGTACAAGGGAAGTCAAGGAAAGTGCAGATTAAGGGAAGATTGCAGGTAGCCTTGGACTCCCCCAGAATGGAATCAAACACACACACACACACACACTTATGTCTTTGCCTCCAGAATCTTTTTTCTCATTCTTCGTACTTAGCAGGCCAAACCCATCCTTCCCCACCCTTAGACGTCGGGAGATCACAGACCCTGTGCAGCCTTAAGGAGGGTATTCCACTGCATCCTTTGCTCTTAGTTCCGTAGACTTATAGTGTATGTCACTACTCCATGGAAATAACTAACAACCCCATATACTGCAAAACCTAGGAACTTCTCCCTGCTAAGGGCACTGAAGGGCTAATGAGGCTGAGGCCTAAGGAACACCCAAAGGTTGGAAAGTCAAACTGGTCAGAGGAAGTGAAGGACAACGGACCTTATAGAAGGGAAACTAGTGTCAAAGCCTTGGCCCTGCAGCTGGCCTAGGAAGGGTAGACAGGACAAGAAGATGCTATGGTAGAGGTGTCAGGCGTCTTCCAAGACCTTGCTCAAGGCTAGCATGCTTGTTCTAAATGATTTCTGCAAATGTCACATGATTAAACAACTTCTTATCATCATCTGCCATCATCAATTAGAATAGTGGTTTGGTTTGTTTTTTGTTTTTTTTTTCATTTTGCACACTTAGAAATGAAATGAATATGAAATAACTGCCAACTTCTAGAGACTGCCTAGAGAATATTCAGAATATAAGTCATCCGGGGAGGGTGAAATATTCAAAATTATGAACTGTCTCGTCAGTTCTTGCAAATTATTACCTGCTCACAGATACTTGTTTTTATACCTTCTCCTAGAGGTCAAATCCTGTAACAAAATAGAAACTCGGTGGTAGGAAATTACCAAGGGAAGTACTCTGCTTTAACACCAAAGTGGTTTAGCATCATATTTTATGCATCACAAACAAGATCTGGGAGGTGTCTGGCTAAACATGAAACAGCAAAGGTTAGAGATTCTGTTGTATTATTGCAGGCGGGTGTGTTATGAGAACACACGAAACCTTTAGTTTGGTTAGGGTTAGGGTTAGGGTTAGGGTTAGAGTTAGGGGTTAGGGGTTAAAGGTTAGGGCTAGGGTTAGGGATTAAGCGTTAGGGGTTAAGGGTTAGGGTTAGGGGTTAAGGATTAGGGTTAGGGTTAGGAGATTAGGAACAGCACAGACAATGGATGTTGTCTCTCATGGTCTGAAAAGAGAGGTGACTGAGTGTATGTACTAGGAGGATGAGAACAGCAACCATTCTGTTATTGAGATGAGGAGCAATCTCCAACATTTCAGGTTAGGAATGGATATCCACGGAAGTGCGTTCCATACCAGAAATATTGATTCATGCGTTGAATCAGGACTTAGCTAAGAAGAAAGGCATTGCAGGAAATTAAGATCCTCATTTTCCTAGAATAAGAAGCAGTTCCTAGTTTTTGCCTCCCGTCATAAGACATGATGCTGAGGTACCTAGAAGGGAAAATGGCTGTGTTTTGCTCATGGCTTCAGAGGTTCCAACACATGAGCAGTTGGTTAGGGAGTACTGGATTGTGGAGATAACCTGCTCACCTCATGGCCATGATTCAAAGGAGGAGAAAACAAAGAGGCGTGGACCACCAACTTCAGTGACCTAAAGATCTTCCACTAGACCCAGGGTATTTCCAGACAGAAAGTCTTTAACTCATGGGTTTGGGAGATACCCAGCCTCTGTGTGCCTCACTCCTGGTGTTTCTGAACCCCAGCAAGGTTCTCACACACATTTTTCTTTTCTCCAGTTTTTCCTTCTCTCTCTCCACTCCATGAACCTTGAGTTAAGAAGTCACAGCCATTTATTTATTTAATGTGTATGAGTACACTGTAGCTATCTTCAGATACACCAAAAGAGGGCATCCGATTCTATTACAGATGGTTGTGAGCTACCACGTGGTTGCTGGGAATTGAACTCGGGATTTTTGGAAGAGCAGTAGGCACTCTTAACAGCTGAGCCTCTCTTCCTCTCTTGCTCTCTTGTTTCTCTCTTGCCCTCTTGGGCTCTTCCCTCCCCCCTGCCTTCCCTATTCCCTTCCCCCTCTCTCCATATGTTCATGGCTGGCCTCTACTTCTCTACTCTCTGCCTTTCTCTGCCTCTACTACCCTCTTAGCTCCCCTTCCCATGCCCTGTATAAACTCTATTCTATACAAAAAAAAAAAGTCACAGCCAGTATGCTTTGTGAAGCAAAGCTGTCTCTCTCCCATCCTGCCCTCTCCCCACAGCTCAGTGGTAAAGCATCTGCATGGCCTTTACTGTGTTTCCATTTAGGACAAGTGTTGAGTAAGTAGCTCTTAGCTTTTCTGTCTCTCAAAAAGTTTGTTTACTTTTGGATCCCCAGTTCCTAAGCCATGGATAAGGAAAAAGAAAACCTCATGCTTATTATTTTTTAAGAGTTACAAAGGGCTGGAGAGATGGCTCAGCCGTTAAAGGCTAGGCTCACAACCAAAAATATAAGAGTTACAATGGAGATAACCCAAGAAGGAGAATGACCACTCAAGGAAGAGCTAAGTGCAATATCTGGGGAATATTAGCCATAGCTGGAACCAGACTACAATTGGTTCCTTAGGCTTCCTCCTCCTCCACACTCCTTGTCCTCTTCCTCCTCCTCTTCCTCCTCTTCCTTTTCCTCTTCCTTTTCCTCCTCCTTTTCCTCCTTCTCTTCCTCCACACCCCTCATCCTCTTCCTCCTTCTCCTCCTCCTTACTCCTCCTCTTCCCTCTCCTCCTCCTGTTTTCCCTCTTCCTCCTCCCCCCTCCTCCTGTTTTCCCTCTTCCTCCTCCCTCTCCTCCTCCTGTTTT
>JADRCH010000730.1:1332087-1380600 GCA_019843965.1 Rhynchomys soricoides | reverse complement strand
TTCCTCCTCCCTCTCCTCCTCCTGTTTTCCCTCTTCCTCCTCCCTCTCCTCCTTCTGTTCCCTCTCCTTCTGAGAACTGCCTTAGTTGTCAGACATGTGTCTCTATGTGATCCTATGGGAGAGATTACTGTATTCTGATTGATTAGCCCACCAACTGGACTAAGGAGAGAAAGGAGGTAGACCCATTTAAGAATGTTTGAGAAATCTCCCTTAGCCAGGAATGAGCATATTTCTCTCTGTCTGAACAAAGCTATAAAAGAAACTAATAGATTCATTTATTGATGTGTTTCATAAGGGCCAACCATGACCCTGGACCATTCATTTTACCTCTGAGGAGTCGCTGTAAACATCCTTAAATGGCCTTCCTTTATTTTTAGAGCAATAAATGTCAAAGCAAGGTGACTATGCTTGGAATCAGCCGATGCAGTAGCACTTACAGTTCAGGGGCAGAAGGGCTGGGTTAGCAGTTAGCCTTCACATAGACAGGTCCTATGTTTTCACTGTTGATGTGTGGCGTGAACAGTTAGTGAAGGAAGAACACAGGGATTCACTTACAGAGACTAATAGTGTTTCAGGCCCTTTGTTTGGACTGAACTGAATATGGCCTAGCAACTAATCAAATGACTGCATTTGTACTTCTAGGCTCATCCTCCTGGATTAGTGAGAATTTTACATTATTTGTATTTGAGAATCTTCATCAGTTATTATTACTCCAGAGGGTAAAGAATTTCGAATTTAGAAGTTTTTGCATCTTTTAAAAAGATTATCTAATTCATACATTTCAACACTAAAATATCTCCAGAGTTTCTATACTCAATCATTTTCTTTAAAAAAGTCAGTAATGGTGTGATAAAAAGTTTAAATGTTAAGCCAGGATTTGTCATAACTGCAGTCCAGGTCATTTCTGAGTTTACCATAAATTAAACTTCGGTGTCCTCAAATTTTGAGGACAGATGCATTACATTTTCAGAGCCTTTTAGATTGTAAATCTCCCTTTTATCTCTCATTGTGTCCTCTCCTTTGGCTGAGGGAGAGGCTTGTACTCCTAACTGGCTTGCACTCTTAACTGTATTTGCTAAGAGAACTCGTCCTGAGACCTAACAGAAGCAATGTAGAGCTGAGTATGGTGTGGACCTGACTCTGTAAAGAACCCACAGAACGTGCGTTATACAGAGCATCTGTATAAGGCTTTCCCTCTATTTAAAAGGCTTGGCTTGGTGACTGCATGCACGCCTCCCAGAGGGGAGTGCCTGGGAATCCAGTTCACATGGTTACTTTTTACCCACAGAGGTCCCAGAAACCTTGGCAAGAGGAAGTAGAAAGCAACGCAGCCAGACAGCTACTGACAGCCCTGCTCAGCAGGTCTGATGCGGTTTTAGCTTTTTGTGGGAGAAAATTGATTTTCTTTCTCTGGATAAACCCTGCTCATCCTCTAGAGGCTTTGCTCGCGTCTTACTAAGAGAAAACAAACATACAATTGAACATGCTACGGGACTCATTAACGTTCCAGATTTGATTTGTTAAACCAGGTATAACCTGATCTTAAAACTTGGTTTGCTAAATTAATGAAGTATTGGGAGTTATACCGTCTAACATCTTGCATAGTTATTTCAAGACTGTCGCATATGTCATTTTCTGAGTTTATATGACACCATTAAATGCCCACCATTTCTGGGCAAAGATGTGGTCACACAGTGATGTGGTCTCAGTATATACAAACCAAGTAGCATTCACACTGTCACTGTATCAGACAGGACGTGTCAGGGTGAGGTTGTACATGGCATGATTTTACCTTGGGTAGCATTCAAGGTTTATTATTACTGCCACTAAATATCAAAAGTTCCTGTGGCTAAGAAGACAATACTGGGCTTTTGGTGAAGCTCCATGGCATAGTTCTTACCTAGCACACCAGTGTCGGAGAAGAACTACGGATGCCTGACACTTGTAAAGTCAGAACATCCAGGTCCATGAGAATATTTCTGCCTGAGATTTGGGTGCCCGTGTGAAGCTACGGACTATGAGGACATCTTTAATATATGTTAAGATCTCTATTGTTTAGTCTTGTATTAGCACTGACTGTGGCCTGGTCTGCTTGGTTCATTCCATCAGTTTATTGTTTCATGAGTAGAGTCCAAGTTTACTCAGTATGTAACACTGTAAATACTATGTGTGTGGGGGTGGGGGGGGAGGGTCCTGTGGGTGCCAGACAGACAAGCAAACTGAGAGAAAAGATGAGAGTGCAGATCAACTTCATCACCCTGAGATGTTAGGGAGTCAAATGCCGTGGGGTCCACTGTCAGCATAGTTAAAACAAAGAACAATTTGTGGAAAAGCTTCCAGGCAACAGTCAGTTCACTTCCCTGGTGCACAATAAAGTCTAAGGTGTGACTTTATAGAAAGTCCTTTGCAAACTAAGTGTGACCACGAGGTTGGGTTCTACTTCTAAAAGACCCAGAATCTAGTGTGGTCTCTGATCAAGATAGCATAGAGATCAGCAGGCCATAGAATACAGGTGTCATCCTCCTGCTCAGTGATGGTCTAGGGAGGGTGAAGTCTGGGATAATCATTCTGGAGAATTTGATAAAGGTCTGCCTCTATAGCAAATGGTGGGTGAGGTCTGCCTCCACATTTAGCAGGTCGTTAACTAAATTCATCCCCAGCCTTCTGGGTGGGGAAATGGGTATTTTTATCTCCTTCATTGAGAAGAGACCTCTGAGCATTTAACGTTCCTGGTTTCTTAAGTGGTCTTTGGGTGCAAAAACCTTTGTGTTCCCAACACTCGCATGTCTATAACACTTGTTCCAATGCAAGTTATGTTTTACTCTTTCTCTAATCGGAGCTGATGAGAAAGTCACCATTGACAAGAGACAAGAGTTGGGGGTCTTCCGTATCACTCACTGACTTTCCCTTGAATGGTCTGACAGTCATCTCTACGTGCCTATCAGATCCCCAGGACCTCTTCCTTCTCTGTGTCTATGTCTGACCCTGGCAGATGGCAGCTCTAAATGACCCCTGCCTTGGTTAAGCAGGTGGCAAGAAGTGCACAGAAGGCTGAAACTGGAGACTGGGGACAGTTCTCATCTATGGAGATATTTCCCATGGGGATTCCCTGGGCTGAGCGGCCAGCAATGTCCCTGTGTCCTTAGCAGGAGTCTGAGCCACAGGAACGGCCACCCCAATACATGTTAGGAACAAACCATGCAATTGTTCCAACCTTCCTTATGAAAAATAGGTGTTGTGACTATTTTACTGAAAGAAAGAAACATGGCTCTCCTTTTGTGGATTTCACTAACAAAGAGTTGGAGACTGAGATGGAATTTAGCTTTTGAAAAGACAGGTGGCATTTTATGTGAAAGCATGATTGATAAACAATGTCTATAAAAATTTTAACCTTAGGACATTCAATAAAAACCATTAGGAGGCTTGTGCAGGTGCCTAGAAGACAAACCCTTACACGTACTTTTGTCAGGTCTGAATGGGCTGGGGAAGACGGCTTTATAGCCATTTCTTGGTCATTTACCCATCAAATGGTACTTGGGTTGATAAATTAGCTGCAGATCCTCTATGTTTTGACACACCTGGGTTCCTAGACCTCTACTTTAGCTGGTGGGCCTGTTCTTTTTCATGATTCCAGTGTCTGTGGTTTTCTGTTTTTTGTGAAGGGCAGTGCTCAGAAGTGATTCTATAACTGAAGAGGAAGCACATGAGGTGCAGAGATGCAGTGCACACTTGAGCCACAGAAGTCCAGACTTTTCCTTGGGATTGGTGGACCCAACGCTCTGTGGATGTGAACTAATTAGAGGATCAGGTATCTCCATCTGGAATAGGAAGTGAGGAGAACCCCAGAGCCAGTGAGAATGAAGGTCACAGCCTCCTGCTGGGAAGAGTCAGTGTGCTAATGTGTACATAAGACCTAGAGGAATACAATTTTCTAGGACTTGCAATTTTTTTATTTAACAGTACTAAGGGAAAAAACCGGCATTTACAGAGTCACAATGTAAACCCAAGAACTCTTGGGCTTAGTATTTTTCCTTTTTAATAGTGTGGCTATCATTTGAAAGCCAGACAGAACTAAGCACTAATCATTGTAGATTTTAGCTTCTTGGTGGGAAGACGTCCCAGAAGTGTGTCCATGGATCTCAGTGGAAAGCCATTAGGTAGAGGAATTCATGTAGTTTATTTGGATCACCGCTCCCATTTATTTGTGAGGTTGCAGTTATAGCCCACAGTTGATCCTATAGAACCAGACTGCTGTGAAATTCCCCTTTATCAGTAAGCTCTCAGAGATACCCAAGGTGGGATTTTTGCAAATGCCTCTTCTGATGTCATTGCTTTATTGGTTTTGTGTGCTTGTTTGATTTTAAATGTAGACTGGACCGCTTTGGCCCACTGGTTGCAGAGGAGTGGAAACAACTAGATCACTTTGCTAATTAGCCTATAAAGAAGGACATTTGCACTTCTGGGAGACAGTTGCTGGCCTTTCACTTAGAGTGAGCCATTAACTACCCTTTGTCTTGGATTATCTTTGCAGGAAATTGCTAATAACCTTGGAAGATGAAGCCAATGTCTCCCACCAGAGCAAAAGGCAGATTTGCTAATTATCCTGTATAATAATAAAGACAGGGTTCTCCTTCTGGAGAAAAAGAAGGCTCGCTCACAGTTCCTTATAAAGATCCAGTTCCCTGAGCTCCGAGTCCTCAGACGCCTGCCACCACTCACACCATGTAGTTCGTCTGAGTCCACCCACTTCTCCCCACCTGTGCCAGGGCACAAAGCCCTATCCATGAATCCTTTGTTCTCTGCAAGCATCCATGATGCAGTGACAGATGAAGTGGACAGATTGCAAGCTAGGCAAAAGCTCCGGTCCTTCCTAGTTCTTGCCAGTTAATCTAGCACTGTAGAAAAACCACCATTCACACGGACTAATAGAGAAAGTGCTACAATTATATTTAATATAAAGAGTTGGAATGTTGTATGTTAATTTTCTCATATCATTTGAGTTAACAACATTTTCTTAATCTCTAAATATACTATTGTCTATAAAATCAACCCCCAATAATAAGGTGTTTGAATTTTTTTATATGTCTGGGTTTCATGTAGTGTTAGAACAATTTGTGATTTGTTATCTGTCTACCAGTTGCTTTTTGCAAGCTAAGAAAAAATATAAATACTTTCTATCTATGTATCTGTATATGAAAAACATCCTCAATGTTCCTGCCAACTTAGCTCTTTTGATGGAACTGCTTTATATTACAGATGAGGATTTTTTTTTTCCCCTCATGTCTGCAAAGGCAGTGGAAGGCAGCCCAGTCCATTTCAAAGGGTCAGCCTTGTCCTCCAAACCTTTTGTTTAAGTGCTTGGTTGTTGTTTTAAATCCTTTTCTCACTGAAAATGAAGGATTTGTAGTATTTCAAATGGTTGAGTAAAAAAAATCTGTGGTGGTTTAAATGGGGATGACCCCCACAGGCTGATATATTGAAATGTATGGTCATGAGTGAGTGGCACTACTTGACAAGGATTAGGTGGCGTGGCCTTGCTGGAGGAGGTGTGGCCTTGTTGGAGGAGGTGTGGCCTTGTTGGAGGAGGTGTGGCCTCATTGGAGGTGTGGCCTCGTTGGAGGAAGTGTGTTTCTAGGGATGGGCTTTGGGGTTTCAAAGCTCAAGCCAGGACCAAAGTCTCTCTTCCTGCTGCCTGGAGATCCAGATGTAGTACTATCAATTTCTACAGCACCATGCATCCCTGTGTACCACCATGCTCTCCATCCTGATGACAGTGGACTAAACCTCTTAAACTATAAGCAAGTCCCAGTTAAGTGCTTCCCTTTATAAGAGTTGCCATGGTCATGGTATCTCTTCATAACAATAGAACATTGACTAAAACAATATCCAATGTTCAACAAAACAAAGCAACTGGCAATGTAGTTTGTATGATTAAGAAGGAAGGAACTAGGTTCATTCACTGGAGTTTGAAGGAACCCTGAACTTGAACCCAGGTCCCAGAGTATAACCTGCACACCCATCTAGTCCACTGAAATGTTTAACACCAATGGACGGAAGATTGTTGATATAAAGGTTGGCTGCTGCACTCTCCTCCTTAGTCAGATAAATACTAGGTAACTAGTACCTTGACCCCAACCTCAAACTGGGAACTGGAGGTCAACACCTTCTTCAAGCAATGTTCTGGCAACTCAGAGTTACAGATACTCAGGTGTGGCACCCAGTGGTGACTCATCAGGTTTCAAACAGAAGAGAACAATCTCAAGTGCTGTCATCAAATGCTTAAGCTCTCCATTTAGAAATTAATGTTGTAACTTTTCATTTTATAAATATATCCAATGCTTACCCTATGTCAGGCATTATTATAATGCAAAATTAATAAAGAGACTTCAAAGATTTCCCAGAGGGGCTAAACCATGACCCAGGTAAAATTCAAAATTGCCACATATCTTGTAAATAAAGCTCTATTAGAAGCAGTTACTTCTGCCACATCGTGCTCACAAGTCATCTACAGATGTGATGCCAAGTTGAGAAGTATGAGAAAGACATTCTGGCTTGCAAAATGGAAATGCTTCATATTTCATGTCTGGAGCCTCCCATAAAAGTTGATTGACATCCGGACTAGTATTATGAGAGAAGATGCCACCCACATTCTTAGTCTACACTAGTAGTACTTGGGAGCAATTGTAGGGTTCAGGGCTTCTCCTGTCACTCAGTAATACATGGCTTAGACGATTCATCACTGCATAAGATCTGAGGTCCCATGGAAGACCAGAGACAAGGAACAGAATGGCCACTAACCCAACATCATATGTGCAAATGGAAAGAAGGAACCTGAGAGGGAAATATGCGAATTAGGAAAGAAGGAGACGGGTGAAAAGAAAGGAGAATGTATCCTAAGATAAATATGTGTGTCAGGCAATACAGCTGGGAAAGGAAACACATCAGCAAAGGATGCTTAACTGAAACTCAGCTACTCGGTGTTAGAACTGGGCACTTGGGCTTAAGGCTATTCTGTGAGTTAGGCTGGGAAGTGGCATCCTGCCCTCCTGTCCAGGACTACCTGTCTAATATCCCCGCCTTGTACTCCCGTGTTACCTTTCTTATTGCTGCAACAAAATATCTGACAAGAGCAACCCAGAAGAAGGTTTGTCCTGGTGCACAGTCTGAGGGTAGTCCATTACAACCGACCTGCGGGAGCCTGAGGCAATTGTCACATTGTAACCACACAGTCAAGAAACAAAGAGTGATGGATCTTATACTTAGCTTGCTTCTTCCTTTTTATTCAGACTGGGATCTCAGCTCCTGAGATAGCAGCAGCCATACTTAGGGCATGCAGCCTAGGTGGTGCTAGATGGAGCCTGTCAGGCTGGCGATCAGTATTAACCATCTCGGTACTTGAGAGTCTGTGTCCCCTAGCTCTCCAGATTCCTTCCTCCACACACATGTAGGGCTACTTACAAGATGACCTAGAGAAGGCCTAGGGTCATCTGGGATGCTCAGGTTATTGCTGAACAATTGTGCACCAGACAAGACTGCTCTTTCCTTCCAAAAGTTGATGGTGACTTATCCCCAACTCATGCCTAATGACAGGTTTCTTCTCTTGCCCCCAAATGATTGTTTACTGAAAAAAAAAACAAAAAAAAAACAAAAAAACAAAAACCCAAAGGTTTGGAAAGGGATAGATTACCAGGCATGATCCACATATGTAAAAATTTTCCCTTACTCTTTCAGGAATTTTTCTTTAAATGTGGAGCACATCCAACCTCAGACAAGGACACATCAGTAGCTTTGAACCTGATCACCAGCAACAACCGCAGCATCCCCTGCATAGCGTGCACAGATGTCAGGTAAGGCTCTTGGGGCAGGCCCTCGGGTGTCCTGCTTCTCAGCTCATTCCTCTGGCAGACCTTCCTCAGAGACCTCTTCTTGGTGCACACCTATTTCAGTGGTACACCGTATCTGGGTAAATATTATGGTGGTGAAATTATTTACAGTTTACAGCGCCAGTTACTTGGATCAGTGATATGAGCTCTAAACTTTGTCACACAAAATATCTAAAAATAGTGTAATCTTAGTTCATCCAGAAATGTAAACTCAACCATATCAGTGAGCTCTAAAACAAGATTAAAATATGACATTAGCCTTAGTGATGGAATAACAATTTATGAACCACTTACGCTTGCCAGGCTATTTTATTTTTAAAATATCTCTTCCATACATTTGAGTTCTTCCACCTTATTTCTCTGCATTCATACTGTGGCTTCTTCTACATTCATACATCCAAAATGAAACCGCACAGTTGATTGTGGGCCCAGTTACTTCAAACCCCAGAGAATAGAGAGACAGAAGGAAGATGTGCAGCCAGGGTTGGAAGGAATTGGGGGAGGCAGGTGAATTCTGGTTTAGGAGTCAAGGTCAAGGCAGGCTTAACTGAATCTCCTGGATCTGCCGAGTAAGCAGCCGTGAGGGAAATTCCTCCTCATTGCAGATGCAGAGAAGAAAGAAGGCAGCCTCGGTGTGTGTCCTCAGAGGTTAGCTCAGAAGCACACATTGCCAAGGTGGGGACTTAGTCTTCATACTAGAAAGAATGCTTTAACCAAATGCCAAAATGGGTTACTGAATAAAATCCCCAAACCTCTTGTTCCTTGCTTTCAGGCAGAAACATTTCAGGGTTGCTGTCCCTTGGCCTTGGGGACTGAATGAGCTGGTCCTTTGAATTTACGTTATGATTTCATAGTTGGTGTTAATGCTCATGGCTTGGTATTTCCATCTTTTACTAGCTGTGGAATTTTAACATTGATTAAAAGAAACCTTTTTTTCAGAAGGAAGTAATGTTTGTAAACCTGTCCCTACCACCATATTTTCCTTGCTTCTCATGTTTAGTCACTGCTCTGGCAGGAAATATCACAACAGTGTCCACAAACTGCTGTGTTTTACTAGGCAAGGTGAGTGACCACACGTGGAAAATCCTTTCAAAGGCAAAATGGTGCTTCTAGCATTTCAGGAAGGAGCCAGACAGTTGTACACACGAGGGTTCACAAGTAATTAAAATCACCTTTTGATTCTTCAAAGGAAAAAAAATACAAGACATATTTCTTTAAGTCCGGTACAGCCTACCAGCCAGCACTGGTAAAGATGGAGTTAAAAGGTAAGGGAGCATGCCTGGAGGATGGATGACTCAGTGATGAGGAGCACTTGCTGCTCTTCTAGAGGACCTGAGTTCAGTTCCCAGCACCCATGTGGGAACTAGCCTCTGAGGCTACCCATCCCCAAACACAAGTGACACCCACATACACAAATACACACACACATTCACACATGCATACGCAAATATAATCTAATACATAATTTAAAAAAAAAAAAAAAAAGACCATGAAAAAGGTTCATGCTATCTGATTGTCACCACTTTCCTCCAGTCCCCTTTGGCCTAACAACAGACAGCCATCTTTAGAGCACAGTAAGCCACCTCCAAGATATTAGGGGAGATAACTGTTGGGAAAATCATGGTATTATAATACAATTTTTCCTGGCACTACATCCACATGACTTAGTGGATGTAAGCAACCATTCAGTCCAGTTTCAGTGTGTGCATAGGCAGCCGCTTGACAGAGGGAAGTCTTCTCTGTAACCAGGATACCTTGAATGAAGGATGGAGAAAGGGCCTTTGATAGACTTGGGCACAGAGACACCCCAAGCTCGTAAGAGGACCCTCCAATGTTCCACACTGGATTATTATTGTACCCGTACCCCTTAATAATGCTTTATTTATGAGAAGTGAGGTGGCCCAACAGGTAAACACACTTGTTGCACAGGCCTAAGAAGGTAATGTCAATTCCCAGAACCTCAGTTGGAAAGAACCAGCTACCACAGTTGTCTCTGACTTCCACATTCATTTAGACCATGGAGTGCATGAACATGTATGTGCACAAAGGTACACACACACACACACACACTAAAAGAATCTTATTTTTTAAAAGAAAAGTGCCATTCAAACACGTGACAATCATTTTGTCTGACTAGGCACCCGATCTTGGCCCAAAGGTGAAGAAGCCACACTTCATGTATGACATCACTGACCGCATGCTCCGCGCCTAAGCACAGTGTTGTAGGTTGGGTGTAGGTGATGGCAATGCACAGTTTAAAGTTCTTCCTGCAAGTTGATTTTCTTAAACTACACTGTTTCAGATGAGACTCAAACCAATCTTACTTGCACATTTGCATATTTTTTGTTTCGAGAGAACAATGCAAAACTCTCTCAACACAGAACTTCCCTCAGGCCAGCCAGAACTCTGGTTCGTCTTTGTAGTATGAGACTTTCTGTCTTTTCAATTTGTGTTTGACCCCAACCTTTACTGTGACTATACACTATAACTGATTCCTGTGGACTTCACTTAAAATTTTCACATCTTCTGGGAGGTAAAAACAAAAGTCATAATTAAATACAGATTTAAACAGGTTTGTTTTCTATTTATATTCCAAGCACTTTTTATTATTTGTAGGTTAGTCATATCACCAATCCAGTTAGACATTTAGCAATTTAGAAAAAAAATTCCAATTTCCCAGTATTGCTCCCAAGACTGTCTCGCTAACTCATCTGAACCTCTTTCTCATTCAGTCACCCTTGCTGCATTCCCAAAGCTGACAACACAGTGAAAGGCAGCTATGTTTACACAGCCAAAATTCAACCTGCCAGAAGCATGCTGTAAAACCCAGTTCCGGGCACGAGATTAAATCGCTACCTTGAGACGTGTACCATTAGGACTTGCGGGTTTGGTGTCTTTGCCATTTAATATAAGTAGTTTCGCAATTTTCTTGCTTTCGAATCTATCTTAAAATCCACTCACTTACAGAGGCAAAGCTACCATGGATGGCGTACTGAAAAGATTTGCTCAGGCCTGGAGATTAGCAGAGGTTTATCCCAGAGTCCATCCGCACTTGTTCCTTGTAACAGGGATTTAGCTGCCATTTGGTAGCACGCTGGCAGCATTCTTTCCCTCAAACAGGGATCTTGGTGGTGTCCCCTTTGGATGTATTCATTATGTCTGTCGTCAGCATCCCTGTCAGTTCACGATTCTGTTTTGGTTAGACTGTACTTTGCAGTTCTTTGTGAGCAGAAATGAAATTCTTGATCCGTCTTATTTTTGAGACACTACAGGGAAACCATAAGGATATAAGCCTTCTTCAACATTCCATGGTCAAGCCATATCAGGTTTTATCCAGTATCTTGGGCCAAGTCCTCTCACATGAGACTATTGTGTTGTTGCACGTGACTTATTTCAGCAAAGGACTCTGTTTCTGCAAAAACAAAACAAAACAAAACAAAACAAAACACCTGATGAGAGATTGTGCATCCCACAGCCTTGGAGCCCTGTGCATCCTGTAATTATGGAGCTACGAAGTTCTCCTCAAGTCCCCAGTAGTGTCCCCATTGCCAGGCAATGAATGATGCCAGGGCCAAGCCACCTTTAGGAACCTGTGGGAAATGTTTCTGTTGTGCTCATGTTACCTTGAACGGAAGAGAAAAGCAAATGACGTGATTGAATGGACAGAGAATACTACACTGATATCACAACAGTGAGGGGCGTGTTGTAAATCCCAAAGCCTGAGGCAGCTTAAAGCAAGCTCCCTCACACTGAGCTCCTCACCTCCTGAGAGTAGATCCTTTTACTTCTCTTTTGTTTGTTGATTAGAGTGGTGCTTTTCTCAGGTGTGAGCATGTGTGTCTATGTGTAGTTAGGTGTATCCATGTACAGGCACCCTCAGAAGTCAGAAGAGGCCAATTTAGATCTCCTGGAGCTGGAGTTCCCCATAGTTGTGAATCACCTGATTTGAGACCTGGAAAGTGGACTCTGGTCTCTGCAAGAGCATCAAATGCTTAGCCCAAAGTGAGCATCTCTGCAGCCCCAAATTCCAGTACTTCTGTGGTTCTTTCTTGGCAAAGGGTGACACCCCTGCTCTTACGCACTCTTGTTAGGAGTTAGGAAGCTTCTGTATCCTGTTCTTCTCAGAAAACATGCCCTCGGACACTCTCAAACGCCCGACTTCTCCTGAGATGGACATACAGCACTTAATGACCATATCCTTGAAAGTAATGTGGGCTCCCATCTTGATAGAAGAGAACTTGAGGGTAAGGTCTTTAAACTTTGACCTCTAATTATGACAGAAAGTTGTCCAGACAGCCATCTTACCAGCTGAGAGCCGTGTGGTTTGTGTTGATTTTGCTCTGACCTTCTCTTGTTCTCAGTAGTAGAGTCTGGGCTAAGCTGTACAGGGAAAGACAAGTCTTCCCGAATGACTAGAAGGTGGGTCCCCGTGCAGAAGGAGAGAAAGTAGTTGAGTTGGAATCAGGCAGGGAAAAGCCAGACAGGGCTTTAGATGCTCTTGCCTTTATAAGCCAGTCAGAACTGGAGCGAGCAAAGCTACCTTTGGTGTGTTAGCTCCATGACACTGCAAACTGCTCAAGGGCAAGGTCCAAGCTTGTCTTGTGCACAAACATGACTTATCCTCTCTACAATGTCCAGCACTGGCCTTTGCCCTAGAAAGTTTTAACATCTGCTGGCTTGAATGAAAGTAAATGTTTCACACAGCACAGAAAACAGCACACTCTTTTTATATAGCATGTTTATGTATCTATGTATGTGTATCTGTGTATTTATGTATGTGCTGGTCCTCTGCATATGTATTTACCTGTGCATGGGAGCCAGAGGACAGCCTTAGGGGTAGTTCCTCAGGCACCATTCACTATCACAAAAAACAAAAAAATCAAGATATTTTTGACCAGTCTGAGACTTGACAAGTAGGCTGGGCTAGCTGGCCAGGAACACTGCCACTGCCCCTCCCTCGGGAATCTGTATTCTCCAGTGCTGAGATTGCAAGCCTGAAAGATTCTTTTAAAATTATTGTTCTCTTTTATTTTGTGTATGGCTGTTTTCCTTCATGTATGTCTGTGTACCACATGTGTGCCTCGTGCCCATGGAGGCTGGAAGAGAATATCAGATCTCTTGAAGCTAGAGTTATAGATGGTTGTGAGTCATCTTGTGGGTGCTGGAAATGGAACCAAGGTGCTCCAGAAGAGCAAGAAGGGCTCTTAACTACTAAGCCATCTCTCTAGCTGTAGATTACAAGCCATTCATGTGTGTTCTGCGCTTTGAACTTAGGTCTTCATGTTTGCAAGGCCAATGCTTTACCAGCTGAGCAATCTCAGTAGCCCTTCATGTTCTCCTTACTGTACATAATGGGATTTTCCAGATGCCAATTATATAAAACAATTAAAAAAGGAGAGGTCAGTGAGAAGTATTTAGAAGCTGGTAGGGCTAAAAGGAAATTCAGTTTTGAAATCTGAGCCCTAGGAGACAGATTACTAAGCCATATTGCTTGGGGTCAGTTCCTTATGAAAACACAGAAGAAATATTTTATCTACATTGATACTTTGAAATGTGAACCATGTCAGTTTTAATGCCAGCCAGTGACCTTCCATTCTCCTGCTGTGGATCCCATAGGTCTCAGATGGGAGCTGCAGCATCCTCAGGGCTTCCTGGGGATGTCACAGGTGCCTGTGCATGAAATTCACAGGCCTTACCTTTTCATTTAACTGCCACTGCCAATGCACAGCGGCCCCGCAGGCAAAAGGAGGGCAGCACTGAAAATCCTCCTGGACCAGTTTTGTATCCATTAAGGTCAGCCTTGCATGTTGTAACCGGCTGGATTTTAAGCAGTTCATTTTCCATTGATGGATGGTAAGGAAGAGACAGCTACATTCTGGAGGCATCTAAGGAGCTGTTGCTTAGACTGTGCTAGCAGTGATAGTTTAGTCTTTGTGTCTATTTTCAACAGAGTAAAATGCCCACAAGAATTTAAGTAGCTGGGGTTTTTTTTCACTTGAAAAATATTATATAGTCTATGCATTTATTTAATTGAAAATTTTCCTGTTAATTAACAATCACAGGAAAGGTTGAAGGGGAGAATTATTATCCATTGGAAATGATGTTGATATTGCTTCATAGCTTCCGACAGAAATGTTAACCTGTTGGGGACTATTTAGTGATTAGTAGGGTTCTGATCTTACAGAGATCCCTTACATGACTATCAATCGCATGGCATTTAGAATTAAGTGTCCGCAGGCTCCTTCTCTGCAGCCTCCACAGTTTGCAGCGCTGTTTGCAACAAAATAAGAAATAGTTGCAAAACCCTGGAGGCAAAGTCATTTTTTTGAAGCTGTGGTGGTCACCTGTTGACTCTGTTCCTTGTCAATCTGGCAGATTCTAAGTGGACGAAAGCATGGCTGGAATCCTGAATCTTACAGGTGCTAGCAGTGAACTTTCCAGGCATTCTAGCTCCAAATAGAGATTATTTTTTTTTTTTACAGCACCAAGGACCATTCTACTGTTATCAGATTCACTAGACCCTCATACCAAAACATTAATATGCAGAATTATGCACCCAGAATAACAGAGTTCCAAGAGAGCACTCCATTGGATAAAGGGATCACACAAGGGCACCAGCCTTTTTATCTCCACTAAAGCTTTCCAAACGTTCACTTGTTTGGAAAATCTACTTTTTTCTTATATATAAAGTCCATCAGTTGCCCCAGGAACATCCCAGAGGCTCCCAGCCAAGATGGCTGCATTTCCTATCTGCCTGACACAGGGAGAACAGACGACAGGGTGCTCCAGTGATGATAAGAGTGACAGATCTGAGCTTGCTAAAGCAGGACAGAGAGTGGTCACAGTTCTCAAAACTCAGTCTCACCACTGTATTGCAACAGAAAAGGAACCCAAACTCAACCTGTTAGTGGGAGAGCCTTCCCCAAGATTCTCTAAGTTTGCCAAAACAGAACTGGAGAGAAATGCACAGAGTCATTGTATGTGATCAGCTACATCAGCTTGCCTATTCCCTATGATCTTACACCCAGCCAGTTTAAGTAGCACTAGGCAACAGAGTCTTCACTCCTGCCAAAGCAACCCCCCACTCATTACTGTGGATAGGACCAGACCGAGACTCTAACGCTGAGCTGTCACCCCTCTGGTGACAACAGATTCCTTCTCTGAAATGTACTCTGTAATATTTTCAGACTACATAGGACTCTTCATATCTGCTCAGCCCATATGTATGACAGGCTATCTGCCATCATAAATCTAAGTTCCATCAGGCATCTTCTGTTGCCACTAGTGTCTGTGGATATGTTGTATCCACACAAATCTTCCCGTGTTCAGGAGATGAATGTTACACCTACTTTAAGCAGGAGGGGAAATAAGGTACAAGGAAGTATTTCTTCCTGAAAGTCACATCTATTTTATATGGTGGATGAGGGAGGATCAATATTAGACTCTGCAATAATTCTGACACCAAAATCCATGTCCTTGACCATAATGGTATATGGCCTCAGAAATATATTCATTGCATCAAGAACACAGTATCATGACTTGCTGGAAAGGAAAGGAACTAGAAGATGGAGCTGTATGTTTCAGACATAAGCCTAAATGTTGACCAAGTGGCTGTGGAATTGCTGTTTTAATTTCTGTGCTGTCAGTAAGTCAGTCACAGTTCAGGGATAGAAGAGTATTCCCTACCAGGACTTCTACAAGCCTGGTCCCTGCCCTTCAAGAGTTAATGCATGTGCTCCTGCTGCACAAGAGAAGGCTGCTCCTCAGAGACTCTTTACATGTGTAGGAATTTGTTGGCTTCCCCTAGATAGGATGGTGGGGGCCTTCCAAGGAGCCGTGATGGCGTGACAGATGGTTAGCCGGGCTTTGTTACAGTGATGAATACCTGAAGGAGCTTAAAAGGAGAAAGATTTAGTTTGGTTTCCAAGATTTGAGCCCATCTTACTTCAGAGAACAGCTCCCATCATGGATCCAGGAGACAGAGCAGAAAAATGCCTTCTTAGCAGGCTTCTCTCTTCCTCTTCTGTTCTGTGGGTAGCTAAGCTATGTGACTGTGCTGCCCACATTCAGAAAAGGTTTACCTTAGTTAATCCTCTCTGAAAATGCCCTGAGGTGTGTTTGATTAATCACACAGAGGGTCTCACAGTTCAGTCAAGTTGACCACCATTAATCATCACATGGTACCCACCATTGAAGTCACACACACAACAGGCCCTGTTCCTGAGGTCCCATGAAGGTGGGCATCAGGGACCCTGAAGTGGATTGAGAAGACCACAGATCACCTTGGGAACTTCCCTTATTCTGCATATCCTAGCCAGCCATGCTGATTACTGCAGAGCCTCTGCCTCTAGGCTAAGCCCTGCTGACCCAGAGGTCACGTGGACATGCTTCAGAGAGGTATCCAGGATCAAAGGCACAGAGAAGAGGGCAGACTAAACAGCAAGTAGGTAGTGGCCCTCAGCTGGTTAACATGTATTCAATTCAATGATATTTTCATCTTCTGTAAATTTCCACTTGCAGAAGGATTCTGCTTTAGATCTCCAGGGGGTCCTATAACATGTCAGCCAGCTCTAAGGAGCTCGGAGTGTGTAAAGGGTTTACTTACACTGTCAGCATTTCCCCTTTAGGTCTTCAGTATCTGGTCTGCATGAAGTTGTATTTTTCCTAGCACTTCTCTTTGCTTTTCCTTTTTAAAAGGTTTCGCTGCTTTATATTTTTATATTTTAATTTTTTTATTTGGTTATTTTATTTACTTACATTTCAAATATTATCCCCCTTCCCAGTTTCCCCTCCACAAACCCCCTCCCCGCTTCTCCCTTCCCCTGCCTCTGGGAGTGTGCTCTTCCATGCACCCACCCACTCCTGCCTCAGCATCCTAGCATTCCCCTACCCTGGGTCATCAAGCCTCCACAGAACCAAGGGCCCTCCTCCCAGTGATGCCAGATAAAGCCATCCTCTGCTACATATGCGACTGGAGCCATGGGTCCCCCCATGTGTACTCTTTGGTTGGTGGTTTAGTCCCTGGGAGCTCTGGGAGTGTGTGTGGGGGGGGTCTGGTTGGTTGATATTGTTGTTCTTCCTATGGGGTTGCAAACCCCTTCAGCTCCTTCAGTCCTTGTCCTAACTTCTCCATTGGGGTCCCCACACTTAGTCTGATGTTTGGCTGTGTACATCTACATCTGTCTTGGTCAGGCTCTGGCAGAGCCTCTCAGGGGACAGTCATACCAGGCTCCTGTCAGTAAGCGTTTCTTGGCATCAGTAATAGGAACTAGGGGTAGCCACTAGAAAGTCCCAGATTCCAGGGACCCTAGAGGTTTCCAGGACCCAACAGGATGGACATTAGCCAAAATACCTAACAAAGGAGAGATAGAACCTGTAGAGACCATATCCGGTGGATAGGCATGGCCCCCGGTTGAGGGATGGGACCACCCACCCATCTCAAAAATATTAATCCAAAATTCCTCCCATCAAAATGAAATGCAGAGACAAAGAGCAGAGCAGAGACTGAAGGAAAGGCCATCCAGAGACTGCCCCACCTAGGGATCCATCCCATATACAGTCACCAAACCCAGACACTATTGCTGACGCTGAGCACTTTTCTTTGTATCTCCAATATTTAGTCTGTATTAAATTATACAGAATTACATTACTAAGCTACATAAACGCATTCAGATCTACATATATGTTGGTTCTAGGATTGTAGCATCACCAAGAGGTGGGTCTGGGAAAGCTGGATGAATTCATATTAACAAACTTCCGTCGCCTATGTCACATCCTGCAGAAACACCAATACGAAGTGGATCATAGATCAGAAGAATTGAAACACTAGTTTTTTTAAATATAAAAAAAACGCACAATATTTACGATTTCTCAACCGAACACAGGGTTCTTAATGAAATGAGAAAACTGATTAATTCATCTACATTAACACTGTGAAGGTAGCCAAAGATACCAGGAAGGGAGTGAGCACATACAAGTCTCCTAGGGCTGGGTTTTTATTTATTTATTTATTTATCTATCTATCTATCTATTTATTTAGATACTTTATTTACATTTCAAGTGTTTTCCCCTTTCCAGATCTCCCCTTTGGAAACCCCCATCCCCTCCCCCCCCCCCCGACTCTATGAGGGTATTCCCCCCCCCCCCCCCACACACACACAGAGTCTTCCCTCATTGGCATTCCCCTGTACTGGGGCATCTAACACCCTCAGGCCCAAGGGCCTTTCTTCCGCCTGATAGCTTATAACACCTCAGCCAGCTATGAGTCGCTCAGAGCAAGTAAGGGACTTAAACTGTCACTAAGAAAAAGAAAGACTACATGTGAGCAGGCCTTTCATGAGAAGCTGTTATCCAAATGACTAGGAAGCATCCTAAAGGAGCCCTGCAAATTAAACCTACTGTGTGGAGCTATGGCATGTTCAGCAAGCACCTATGAAACATGGAGAAACCTGATACTTACAGCTCCTCTGTTAACTCACTACTATGGGAGTAGTAGCTGTCACAATAAACATACTAATAAGTAGTTCTAGGACAGTTCGCAACAAAGCAGCCCTGTAGCCAAAGCTGCCTTATGAGTACAATGCGAGGCTCTGCTTCCCCTTCCCCCAGGTCTTAGGTCATTATCTTGGTGGGAGAGGAGGAGAGTCACTGCAGGAAAGAGATGGCAATGGCAGGGGCTGGTGAGCCTCAAGGCAACCAGAGAAAGATAGCCTTCATGAATTTTCTGCCTCCTTCCACTTGAAATGTTGCTGCATTCACTCCATGGTGCTAAAATGCAAGAAGAAATCAATAATGTCTCCTGCTTCTCTATAAATCAAACATCTCTGTCTTCACGGAGCTCAAATTGCTCTCAGTGATGCCACATAACCTCGGGGTGGGGGGTGGGGGATAGTGGTGAGGGGATGGGGTAGTCCTGGTGTTGGTAGTCGAGATCTGTGTTGGAACACACTGCATCGTGGTCCCTCATTGCTCTCCATGTTCAGTTCTGGTAGTCCCCAGAGACTGGTGAACTATGATTCTTTGTTTGGAAGCAGCCTCCCTGATAGGCAAGGAATGGAAATTTTGAAATTGTGTGTTCTTTCTTTTTCTGGCTGATTTTTAAACCCCCTGTTAAGAACAAGATACTTTATCCACACCAATGAAGACTGACTTCCTGTCACTTTATCCACACCGATGAAGACTGACTTCCTGCCCCTCCCTAGCTGCTCTCCTCATTGTCCCAGCTCCAACCAGGTTTTTGCTAACAGTGACTAATCCCTGTCCCACAACACCTGTCACATTTCAGTTAAATCGCTTCTTCTGGTGAGGTCTCTACAGCTTTATCACCCTTGGGAACACTGAGGTATACACAGGCCATTGATCTAAGTGTTACTCACAGACATGCGTCATGGCATCCCCTGAATTCTTCCCATAATGTGTCCCCAACAGCTGAAGAAAGCGACTGTGTCTCTTCTTCCTTGAATTTCCATTTTCCTTCTTTCTCTGCCCAGCAATGCTTCACACATCTCTTTAGGTTGCCTCTCCTGTCCTTACCAACTCCCAAACTAGACAGGGAGCATAGTAGTCAATTGTACCAGGCTTGAAGACAGCCTTTAGACCCAGGATTGTGCTGCACACTGCTTCTCTGTCTGTTTACTAAGAAGCCCTTCACATTGTGCTTCATTGTTGTGAGGACTGAGCCAACACCCAGGGTATACTCAGCAAATGTCTGTGTATCCAGAAGCCCAGAACAATGGGCTATGGAAGTCTTATACCTTCACCTTCAAAGGGCCCGAGCAACGGTTCCATCCCTGCAGCCGGACGCCGTAGGATCTCGAACCTCGTGCTTCCTGCTTGCAAAAGGTCTGTGGCCATGCAGATAAGAACGCTGGAAGCAGATGACTGGGTTGTGGTGACTACTTTTTCTCCTGAAATTATCCGCACCCGGTGGTCTACAAGGGACAATCTGGTCACTCTGACCCCCCTTCCTAAGTGTGCTTTATTACTGAGCTAGTGCTTGTATCAAGCAAGATAATTAAGGTAAGCAGACTGAAAATGTTGAGCATTTATCCAGTGTAATAACAGAGTGATGTTTGTCATCATCCTTCTCTTGAGAGCCGTGTCATAGTCCTTTTAGAATTGAGGCACTGGTCTGACTCTGACTCTGAGCATCAGCTCTGAGGAAGCAGGCTCAGTAGGGAGGGAGCAGGTTCCTGGAGGCAAATGTGCTCTAACAGTAATGGGAGGAATAATGTCAGCCCATAATTGCTTAGGACATAACTGGGAGAGAAATTGGACCTTAGCGACCCAAAAACATACTTGGGAAAGAGAAGCTTTCTTGAGTAGGGTCACTTTTGACATTTTAATAAGGCTTTAATTTCAAAACTGCTAAGGAAACCGTAGCAGGGGACCTCGAGGAGGCTGAGCTATCCATAAGCAGGACAGAACGGGAATCTGACATTTGGTGTGTAAGGTTTTAACTTACTCATGGGATACCAAGGCCTAGAGAAGGAAGGAAATGACACAGGCCTGAAGAACAGGCCCTGCTCTCTGAGGCACTCTGAACTCAGCGTGGTATGATTCCTGTGGCCTGACTGATTGGTCATACTGATGGGTTGAGCAGTTGTGTAGAAACCTGCCACACACTGGTGGTTAGACTAGCTGACAGCTAACTGCTGCTTGGATAGAGTGTGATTTTCAGGTAAACTGTCTAGTGTGTGTGTGCGTGTGTGTGCGCGCGCGCGCGCGCGTGCGTGTGTGCGTGTGTGTGCATGTGTGTGCGCGTGTGTGTATGTGTGTGTGCGTGTGTGTATGTGTGTGTGTGTGTGTACACATACATACTTATAGGCTTTGTGGGCTCCTTGCTTTGATAGCCCTCTCACAAAGTTTTCTATTGAATGTGTGACTTTAAAAATAAATTCAGAGGATTTATTTATATAATACTAGGAATGCTAGATTTCCATCCATATAAGTACAGACATTGTCCTGCGTATATTTTATTTATTACTTGCTTTTATTATCAATCTTAATGTATTAGCCTCTTTTGCTTTGAATGCTTTAAGTGCTGGGAGTCAATGTAGTGGGTTAGTACTGTTTTTCCTCTCTACCTTCATACTAAGCTGCTAATGGAACTTACCTGCGTTGTATCCCGTGGATTAACGCTCTCTTTGTTTTCACCATCAATCACTGGACCTTCCTATATGCTGAGGAGCACTAAAAAGAATGAGTTTTCATTTTTTTCATCCTAGTTTCGCTAACACCATTATCAAGGCACATAAGGTCAAGTCTCTGATTTGAGATGTCATAACCTAAAATAATAGTGATTTTGTGTCTGAAGCTTTTGTCTTTTGGGGTGTCATGTGCACATTATGCCAGAAACATAGAGAAACATGTTTGTGTTTTAGTACAGCTTCAGGCTTTTCAGAACAACAATAAACTGGTAAGGATTAGCTGTTTTAGCAATTTGTCCAAATATACTACTACCAAGTTCCTTAGCATATGTCACAAAGCATATAGTAGCTGTGTCTGTCTGTATCTGTGTGGCTACATGTAGATTACAGGATGCATATACATGAAAGAGTCAGTAGCAGAGTCCAAAAGTTTTAGGAAGCAGATTGAGAATCCATATTGATAAGATAAGAATCTGGGACAGTGTCTGGAGGGCATTGCTGCTGGAGCTACTGATCTTTAGGTCGACGCACAAAATCCAACCAAAAAAGGCTGACTCAAATCTAAATGCAGGAAATGATGGGTCCAGGTTGAGTCCAGGGAGGCAAACCGATGGAGAGGCAGGCAATCCACTAGGCTGCCTCAACTGTAGGGGACTGAAGTCCTAGGCACAGCTGGGGAGGCCTCTGCATGTTGGTCCTTGATGTACACCACCATGTATCATAGGTTGGTGTAGACCACACTATTGTGGCAGCAGGTGTCTCTCTTGGGATGGGCCTAGTGAGGTAGTTGTGTGTCTGGTAAGTTCTTAGACCTGCTTTCCTAGATTTTTTTAATACACTCATGTGGCCCCACACTCTCATTTCACCCTGAAAGTTTTATATGGTGGCTCCTTTCTACTCCCAGGAATATTCTTTAACAGTGTGTGCCTGCTGGATTTGCTTGACAGTACCATTTTGAGGTCTACCCAAAGCCTGTAACCATCCTTACCACTCAAGATGGACTCAAAAGCTGCCTGTAAAATGCCGCCTTCTAGAGCAAGGTGCATCCACGGTCAGAGAAACCTCCATTTTCACACAATATGGAGGAGCTTATGGTAGCCTGATCTCAACACTGGGACCTCTACCTCCCTTACTCAGCCTGTGAGAGGTACAAGGTTTAAGTGCAGTAACTATAAATAAGCTTTAAAATCTGGTTGGAAAGGCATAGCTAGCTCAATTTCCATTATTTTATTACATCTTTTGGCTATTCTGTGATCATTCTTTTTGTTTTGTTTTAGAACAAATTAGTGTTGCGTCATACAAAGAAGATAAGCCCTAGAATACCTAGCTCACCAAGAGATATGATTTCAATGTTTGTAAAAACCCTGGAATCAGGACCAGCAAGATGGCTCAGCAGAAGTGTACTATGACCTGTATATACACTGCTTTGCTGTCCCCATAGAGCAGATAAATAAATGTAATATATTTCTTTGAAATCCAGGATGAGCTGGGAAAGGGTTCAAACTGTTCTGTCAGGCAACACAAGTTCAGTTCCCATCTCTGAAGGTGGGTGGCTCACAACCATCTCTAACTCCAGCGCCAGAGAATCTGACACCCCTTTTTTTTCGGGCCACCAGAGCACGCGCACACACACACTGGCACATAATTTAATAATAAATTATTTTCGAAACTTGTCTGTCTGGAAGCAGTCGGTTCCTAGTTCTCCCTGCAGAGATACAACCAAGCTCTGTGAGAGAAGGGTCTTCAGGTTTTGTGAGTGGCTATTCCACTTCATAAGCTTAAATTCTGGTCTGACCTTGAGTCCCCCTTCAAAGCCAGTGTGTCTACTTTGAGAAACCCTTCTGGGCAACTTGCTGGGTGCTGGGGACTTTTTTTTTTTTCTTCTCCTTAAAGCTTAATTTCCTGAATCTCTGGCTAAAGAGGAGGTTAATAGTTTGGGGAATTTGTTTACAGGCCATTAGAAACAATTAGCACATGGCTGAGGCTAAAGCTGTCTGAGAATGCTGGATGGCCTAGAAAGGAAGCGGGACTTTAAAACAGCTATTTTTAGTACCTAATTAAGGCGGACTTGGAGATGCCATCCTCCCTAGCCAGACTGTTTCATAGTTCAATTATCAAGAATTCTTCATTTCCTCCTACCTAAATTCTGACTCTGGTAACTAAAAGTTCTAGTGCCTTGAAACTCTATTCAGGTTTTTAGACTCAAGCTTGTGACCCACTCCGCACTCCCTAACCTCACTCGTCCTTGACTTCCTAATGTCCTGATTTCCTCACCATCTCTCTCCGCTACAAACACATCCTTGCTACCCATGTCCCCAGGTCACCTGACACCTTGGAGCCAGCCACCATGCAGGTTCTTAGTTCTGAACAAGCTCCTGCTACAATCTCTTCTGGCGGATTCCTGGGTGGGGATCGGGTGGAGTGGGGGAGGGTCAGTGCAACCCTCAGTGACCTGTGACATCTTCTAAGCCTTCTTATTTTTTTGTTGAAGTCCTACTCTGTGTGTTAAATATTTGAATACACTCTGTTTGAAGCCCCAATCCCTTTGTGTCCTCTACTTATACTCTGGCCCTGGGCATCTGAGGACTCCACGGGGGATACAGGAGTTTGCTCACCTGAATCTTAGCAGGGCCCCTCACTAGATTTTGAACTTGTAATGACTTTGTCCATTCCCACTACTCTAAAGGTAGAGATGACTTAGAGTCCAGCGGGATCCATTGTGTTTTCTGTTGTCTACTGTGTTCTTCTTATTATTTATTAATACACAGTTATACTACTCGTAGCCAGCCTCCATCGTCTTCTTCTTGTATACTCAACCTGCATTTTAGAGTCTATTCTCCTTCCCATCTGTTCTGTAGATGCTTCATTGTTGCGGGTGGAGCACATTCATTCTCGAGTGTGCCCATGGAGGTGAAGGGACAAATTACAGAGTTGGTTTTCTCCTTCTCCTTTAATAAAGATCGTGGGGTGGAATCCAGGTCCTCAGACTTGTGTGGCAAGGGCTTACGTCTCCTTGGCCCCTGCTTCCTCTCTTTGAGCAGGCAGCACTTCCTTCTGCCACAGGACTTTGGCCCACGCTGTTTCTTTTTTCCTCCTTTCTGTTTCTCTAATGTGTACAAGTGTTTTTCCTACATATGTGTCTGTACACCACATGTGGGCCAGGGGCCCTCAGAGTCCCTCAGAGAACAATCGAGCCCCTGGAACTGGAGTTACGGACTGTTCTGAGCCACCCTGCAGGGCTGGGAATTGAACTCAGAAAGAGCACCCAGTCATCTTCCCAGCCTCTCCTTCCTTTCCCTCTTAAGTTCCTTGAGTCTCTCCCAACCTACAACCTCCTTGGCCCCACAACTTTGTCTAATGAGAATATGCATATATGTGTGTTAACTAATAGATATTACATACTAACATATTAGCATTTACTAATAATATATTAGTGTACATAATATAGATTACATATAACATAAATGTTACATACTGAATCCATTAGCATTGATCATATGTATACATGTTTAGAGCTGACTGCTCAAGCCTGGAGAAAGTATTCAGGACTCATCCTTGGAGAGGGGGGGACAAAGAATGAACAAACGCAGCTGGGGCTACTGCACTGGTATGTAACTGGACTGGCAGGAACTTGGTGTGTGGGGAACTGACTTATTGAAACTTGACTTACTAAAACAGTTGGAATGAAATATTCAGAAATATTGTAAACCCAGACACGTGTTACTTTCAACTTACCGGAACCTGAGTAATGACTCAGGTTAGGGCGACCATAGGACACAGAGCTAGTACTGTGTGAGCCTTCTAGAAAGTAGACACTCAGCTGTCTAGCAGTCTAAAAGGACACTGGTGGGAATGCATCAGATGCACCTTGGGTAAATAAGGAACTCGGTGGGAATCAATCAGGAAATAAAACACATAGGTGAGATGGCAGTAGGACTGAGACATGTAAGAACAGCCTCTCCAGCAACGACCTCTGATCTCTGTTGTTAGTGACAATGGTGATAGTGACGGTGGGCAATGTCCATGTCACATGATCATGCCCTTAGGCGATGCCTGCTGCACATGAGCTCCTAGGGTGATGCCTGCTGCGAATGAGCCCCCAGGCCTTCATCTTCATGATGGTTCGAGATGGGCAGGACCGAGGCCAGAGTAGTGGAGAGAGATGTGATTCCAGTATGTGCTGAAGCTGAAGCTGAAGCTGAAGCTGCCCTTTGTTGAGAAGGAGCCATGGAATAGTCAGGACCACGAGCCATTTATACACATATATCTGAAATGATACTACTTTATAATTAGAAAAGCATATTTAAATTACCCTGAACTCTTAACTTAGAAATCACCACATTTTACTATTATTTGGGTCATTTTTCCAGGACATTGACACAGTGGAAATAAAGTGGAATGGAACATGGCTGAAGCATCTCTTCTTGACTTTTCATAGCTTCATGCTACAGTGTAGACCTGATCCCGTGAAAGTGCTACACCACAGAAATTGGCAACTTTTCTTCATCAGGGGTTTCCCCCCAATAACTAATTGTTCAACATTTACAGGGTGACCTGGGACTCCTCTGATGTATCAGAAGAAAAGAGAAAATACTTTTTTGTTTTCTATGTAGCTCCTATGTGGGTACTCACCCACATTCCACTGTCCCTCCTGTATGTCATGTCTAATGCTGCTCTTGTTCACCTTACAGCTCTGGCCGTCTTTACCTGTGGGATGGTTGTCACCATAAGTGACCATGAGAACACAGTCAAGTGACACACTTCACTCTCAGTTCATCTCAAACCGTAGGGAGAAGTTAATTTTTTCTGATGAGTGACCTTATCTTTGACCCTCAACACAGATGCTCCCCAATCAAGGACTGTAGTACCTACACAGGTGACTCTAGTATGACTTTAAGATCAGAAGCAACTTTAAGTAAATTAGACTTTTTGTTTAATTGTATTCTCCATTGACCAGATGTGGAGATTTTGGTTGACTGAAGCCATCTAATCTACACAAGTGCCGCCTGTATATAGCATCTGGGTTTGATGTTAACACATGCTATTTTTCCCTCATAGTGCTAAAACACATGCACATGTGCACACACACACACACATGCACACACACACATGCACACACACACATGCACACACGCACACATGTTCATACACATGCACACACACATGCACACACACACACACAAACACGCACGCACGCACGCACACACCAATAAGCTGGACAGTCAGTACTTGTGATAGATATTTCAAAAGCTTCTGTTTGAGACTCCAATGAGCAAGATTTTTCTACTTCAGTTTCTCCTGTATTGTGTCTGTATGTGTGTATGCCTGTGAGTGTGTTCGTGTGTGTAATATATACATATTCAACCTCATTTATGGTATCTAGACTTTGAAGTCAATCTTGATATTTTCCACTGTTGTGGCTCTAAACCCAAAGTTGCTTATACTGACAAGATAGGCAAGGGTAATCTCCTTTATTATAACTTGTGTTTGTAAGGTCAAGTAAGAGGCATGTTTCTGTCCTTGCAGAAAGATAAGAATGTAAATTGCTCATTTCCTTTCAAGTTGTATATAAAACATGTTTTCTGTGTTCTTCTTAGCATTAAACAGGCTGGCAAGACTTAACCTGTACATCTCTGCCTGGCTGAAAGAGAAAGTTATTTTTGTAACATAGATTTGCTAGCTATGTCAAAATCAACCTCAGGATGCTTGGTTCTTTGCATTATAAGGACTGTGTTCAGAATGCTATGATTTTGGACCTAATCTTCTATTGTCCAATAGAGAGCTTTGTTTGATTTTTTTGGTTGGTTGTTTCATTAGTTTTCCCACAGTCCTCTCCTGTGCTCTCTGTATGGCCTCAAGAACAGAGATTCACTCTCTCCCTGTGAAAAACTCAAGGCCAAGGGATGTGGCAACACAAGGAGGCAGGCACAGGAGACATACAGACACATGCACACACAGATACACACACACACACACACACAGACGTATGACATACACACAGACATACATGCATAGAGACAGACAGACCAATAGCTAGCCAGCCAGCCACACACACACACACACACACACACACACACACACACAGAGACAGACAGACACAGAGATAGAGACAAAGACAGATACAGAGACAGAGAGAAAGTGCAAAGAGAGTTTTGGGCCTTAATTCTGATGAATCTAAGATGGCTCAGAAAAGAAGCTAAAGAGAATGCAGCTACTGTATATAAGACATCACTCGTATCCCCTATAATGCCTTGCACGAGGGTCATGATGAAGACCTGGGTGTGAGAGGAGCCTGCAGACCATTCAGAAAACTCCACCTTCTCCCTCTCCACCTGTCTGAGTTTCAGATTGTTTAATCCCCTAGTAGTACAGTATTAAGAACAGCTATGTTGAAAGTATATCAAAGAACAGAATAATGTTAACACAGAATGTGTCTGGAGCAGGAGAGGTGAACTCTTCCCTGTGGGCTGTACACCAGACATGCAACCTCCTTCACTTCCCAGAGGCCTCTCTAAACAGTCATTATTCTCGAGGTTAAATGCTTGTCTTCCTCCAAATGCATCACCTGCATTCATCCACACAGTGTACCTCTAAAAGATATTTATTCATTTGTCAAATTTGAGCCAGATAAGTAAAATAAATGACAACTGTCATATTCCTTCCCCACTCTAACCCAAAGCTTGGCACAAAATACATCAGGAGTGACTGATGACCGACAACAAATGAGCTTTGTGATCCGTCCATCTCTCTCATCTGACATAATCATTTTATACTTCCTGCTGTCTTCATAAAGGAGCCCCATATTGGCAGGGGCATCGTCATATGTCTGTAATAAGCTGATGGACAGGGGACTTAAAGGAAAATTGCCAGGTTCATTCTGAAGGTTAATAAGCCCCAAATATCTTAAAACTAAATGAAAGCGTGTTCCACCTTAAGAAGATAATATTTTTTTTAAGTTTGATGGCATTTCATTGGACTCAAAAAGTGAGTAAAGGCTCTTTTGGCAAAAAAGCACCATCTGCTACCCAGATAGGAATAAAGATTTCTTTCCTTCCTTCCCTGATCATCAGCCTTTCAAATGTCTATTTCAAAGTTTCTGCCTCAAAAGATATCCTCTCGGTGGGTTCTCCAGCTCTTCTCTTTTCCTGGGCTTAGGGGAGGGCATGCTATGTTCATGCATGAAGATCCCAAGATATTTTACATTGAGGTTTCCAGCTTACTGTTTCCAAATAAGTGATAGGAACAATGTCCTCATTCACTGTATTGCTACGAAGGTGTTCATATTTCTTTATCAAATCTCTTGAGTTGTCCCATTTCCAGTAACCACAATGAGAGCAATCTGCAATTCGGAAGCTGTGTGGGCAATTTGAATTGAAACAAAAGGAAGCATCTAAGAAGGAAGTGATTTCAATTTTGTTGTTGTTTGAAACAGCAATAGCATGCCCTGCCTTTCCCCCAGAAGTGTTCATTTTTGTAAGAAGAGAAAAAGTAACCTGTAATTGTAATGACTGCAAATATGCTCCAGGAAGTTTGCTAGCTGGAGGGCTTATTTCAAGTTGCCTATAATTTTTGCCTATAATATATGTCTTTCTCTATATATGGTTGTTGTTGTATTTTACTACTCGTGCTGAAGCTCTCTCATACTTCGGTGAAGATAATGTATTTATAGAAAAACTTGTAAGTGAAAACTAGGGACAAAACTAGAGCATCCACTGCTTGCTCCCTCAATAACACCAGAATGTCACCTTTTCCCAGGCCTTTATCCTGAGCTACCCAAGTCTTTGTAACTTCTAAACCCATGACTGGCCACTGTTACTTTGCTCAGGTCAGCTATCATGCTCTGTGCCCCAACAAGGTAACCCAGCTACTTGCATGCCCTGGAACTCATGCATTGAGCAAACAGGACAGCAGGAGCTGTGAACCCCTGGCGACTTCAGGCAACCTCACAGACACCGGCATGTGTGGGTCTGCACTGAGACAAGCACAGACAGGCATCACAAGCAGGACCTGGTCATCTTCCTTTGCCACATATAGCTTAGATAATCTGTATTTTCAACAAGACCCCTCTGGCTCTGTGCAGGCCTCTGAGATGAGACTTGAGTTGCAAAGTGAATTTTGGTAGTCCCTTTTTAAAGTGTTCTAAGTCTTCTGAGCATTGCAAAGAGCAGGAAGATTACCCTGCATTGTCAGAAGCCAATATGGCTTCTGGTTCAAAAATATCTAGTCACTGCCAAGAGTTTTCCTTCCTTCCTTTCTTTTTTTAAACTTTATATTCTAGTGTTTTGTACCACCTTTATTTATTTTTTTAAATGCAGGCTCACATAGAGCTGACTGCGCTGAGCGCCCACTAGCTGTGAGCGCCCACTAGCTGTGAGCACCCACACACCATCCCTTCTACACTTCTTTTAATGGCCCCAGAGATGGAGCCCAAGATGCAGTGCTCTATTTGCAGCCCAGACCCTCTGTAGCAGTCAGAGCTCATTTGTTGTCTCCTGCCTCTCCTCTTCTCACAAGCATGCGCACACAGCCCTTTCCTATTGTCCTTTCATTTGAAAGCCATTTGCAGATGGAGCGATTCTTCTTTAAAACTCCTATAATATTTGAAATCTTTTTATATGGTATATCTGATCCTATTCTTTTCCCTCCCTCAGTTTCTCCCAGATCCCCCTCACCTCTTCCTGCTCACCCAACTTCAACTTAATGAGTGCTCCCCTCTTGAAAAATATCCCCTCAAAAACAAATAAACAAGAAAAAACTAAAAGAAGAAGAATTTCACCACAAAAAAGAGCTGGGGATTTAGTTCATGGGAGAGTGGTTGCCCGGCAAGCACAAGGCCTCCAGTTTGGCCCTCAGCTCCAGAAAAAGAGGAAGAAAAAAAAACATGGAGTCATAGGTTAATACTTGCAATAGTTCACAGCTGAGTGATTTGATTATTACTTTTCTCCTCCTCTGATGATGTATGTAGTAATTTCTACTACTATGAGGATTAGTCAGCAGAGGTGAAGCTGCCTAGTTGAGTACCAGTTCAATTTCTCCATACGTAAGTGATGTCTTCATACTACCAAAAGCACTGTACAGGTTCAATGCAGTTACCATCAAAATCCCAACACAACTCTTCACATAAATTAAAAAAAAAAACTTAAACTTTGTATGGAAGCACAACCATACAAATATACCACATAGCACACACCATACACATACACACATACACTACACTCACAAACTACAATACACACACACACACACACAGGATAGCCAAAACAATCCTAAAAACTGTAAAAGAACTGATGGGCGTCTCACCATCACAGGATTTACGTTGTACGATAGAACCATAATAATCAAAACAGGGTGGCATTGGCATAAATGCAGACTTGTTGATCACTGGAATAGCATGGAAGACCTAGATATGACTCCTAGACATGATTTTTGACAAAGAAGCCAAAGATACCCATTGGAGAAAGAGTAGAATCTTCTGCAGTCAGTGCTGGTCAGACTGGGGAGTTCCACATAGAAGAATAAAGACATATTCATAACCATCACCCTGTACAAAACTCGACAACAGACCAAGGACCTCAGCATGAGACCAGATGTCCTGAAGTGGTTCTCGGACAGCTCTGAGGCTTTGTACTTCAATCACCAAGACCTAAGAATGACTCCATTATTCTGGGTTTCAGAATCCTTTCACTATGTGGAGAAATGTCACTTAAAAATTATATCTACAAAATAATCCATATTGAAAGTTTTCATTTGCTTCCAAGTTTTCTTTGGCACACAACATTCTTTTGTTTTGTAATCAGGTTTCCTAACAATCATGTGGAATCTTTTGGAATCTGGCAAATCATCTCCTGATAACAAACCATTAAGAGTTTAAGTTTTGGGAACGACAAAGCCGTAAAATATACATCAACATAAAGTGAATACATGTCAAAGATGTTCTCATTCATTAACTCTGAGGTAACCAAAACCAATTCAAAGGAGAATAAAAAAAAACAAAAACAGTCATACCTCAACAGTGGGTAATGCCTGGATATAAAAAATTAGCCAAACTAATTCCGGTGCTACAAAATGGCTCAAAGGCTGTGAATGGCGCTTACCTGTACTATACATGAGCTCAATAGGCCCAACATCTCCTAAACACATAGCAAGTCTCCTCATCATCACCAAAAACATTTACAAAGTTTCCTCTTTCCCAGTTACTGATTACAGTAATATCAAAATTTGTTAATGCTCACTAAAGACAACTGGTTTTTTGTTTTTCTTTCTATTACTGAACCAACTGTGGCAGTGATGCTACTTTGTTTTAGAGTGATTCTAGAACTATCTAAGATGGGTAACTGCCAAGGCCACAGAAGTACTTCCATTTCAAAGTTTTTACTAAGCAATTTCAATTGGGTTTTCAGTGACTATTCTTTTTGTTATTTTGTAACTACAAAATGAAACTCAAGACTTGTTCAACCATATGTCACCTTTATAACCTACAAGCTTAGGGACTTCCAATGTCCTAAGCTTGGTGATCATTCTGATGAAGTCAGGAGTTGACCTCATGTCTGCTATAAGCCTGAAGCCCCGGGAAACAGGGAAACGTGGAGTTTTCCTAAGAGTGTTCTAGGATACAGGCAAAGCCAACCTTTGTTCTTCAAGGACAGGCTGGCACAACTGACCTGAGGATTATCAGAAATGTGACATTTCAGTTTATCGTTAGCTGCAAGATTCATGTGTCTACGACAAAAGGACTGATGACTCCTGGATTGGCAGAGTTGCCTCAGCAGGAATGAACTTACTAGGAGTGCCTGGGATAATGGTAAAAGTCAGGAGCTATTTTTAAATACTTCACTTTTTTAAATAGGAAAGGAACAGCCAGCTGATATTTTTGTGCATGAAAAATGGCGAAGAGGAAAGAGACCGGCCTTCATTCGGGACAGGGAATAGAATGCCGCAGCATCGCTTCTCGGCCTTTTGGCTAAGATCAAGTGTAGAATGCCGCAGCATAGAACATTTTATGAACATGGATACAAAATAAACTTCTCTTTATCCTTCCTATTCAGTCTTAAGTAATTAATTTTTCTATGGGATTTGAATTATCATTCTGATTTCATGGAGCAACATCCTGAATATCCTGACTAGGAACAAAGGAGATAATTAACTGTGATGCTTATTCTTGGTTGTCAGCTTGCCTTGTCTGCATCTGGAATTAACTAAAACCCAAGCATCAGAGCACACCTGCAGTGGATTTTTTTTCTTAATTAAATCACTTGAGTGGGAAGATCCATTTTTAATCTGGATCTTTAGAGGTAGGAAGATATATCTTTAATCTGGGCCATGCCTTCTGGTAGCAGAGCATGTGAAGGACATGGAGAAAGACGCTTCCACTCTTTGCCTTCCTGCTCTTGCTCTCGGTGACAAGTCAGCTCATCCACTAGCATTAGAGACCACTTCTCCAAGATTCTGATATATACTAAAGACCAGATGAGACATCCAGTTGTGTGGGCTGAACAACTACTGGATTCTTAGAACTTTTGTTGGTAGAAAGCCATTGTTGGACTGGCTGGACCACAGCCTGTGAGTCATTCTAATAAACACCATAAATATTGCAAGTAGGTAGGTGGGTAGGTAGGTAGATATGTAGATAGATAGATATGTAGATAGATAGGTAGATAGATAGATAGATAGATAGATAGATAGATAGATAGATAGATTCTATAAGTTCTGTTCCTCTAGAGAACCTTAACTATACACTAATTATTTGAAAGGCACATAATTCAGAGCACTTGGGTCAAGCCTTTGCCAAAAATGCCTGCAACTCTTTGGTTGTTGCTGCATAGAGAACTGTGATCCGAGACTTGGAGCAGAGCTTTATGGACCCATTTGAATAAAATGAAACTATCTATGGTTTACAAAGACCTGAAGGCCTTCAATGTTTCTAACCCACACTGTCAGGAAGAAAAATAGTCTTCTATTCTGCTTGTTGACACTGCAGCTTCCACTGGGCATGAGGGCAAAGGAGGGACAAGAAGGGCTCTGTGGGTTCCCAGGTACTTTATAAGGTATGCAACTGCTGATCATTTTATAGTAATTCCAATCTATAAGCAGGGCCTCGGGATGCTGGTACTTCTTCCGATCTAAAGGCCCTTCATCTGCAAGTCTTCAAGTGGCAATGCATTACTCAGACCTTACTATTTCTAGTATTCCTCTGTTTCTGAGGTGAAAGAATACCTTAGGGGTTTCCTAGGGCCCTTTGAGAGATCTTAAATACAACTTTAGAATAAGACCAAAAATAGTCCTGAAAGCATCAGGTTTCTGAATTTAAGGCCCAATGGTGGAGAAGTAAACCAGAAGTTATAGGAGCAGATGTGACTGTTAAGTGAATACAGGATCATGGCTGAGTGAGCAAAAATCTCCTTTCTCAAGGTCATAACCTATGTGTTAACTATAGAGAGCACAAACGCAACCGTAGGGACCCTTGCTGTCTTTCAAGAGGTGAATTAGCACCTGTTCTCTTTAAATGACCGAGAGCTTAGTAAGTCATCTGAAAACATGGGCTGGCCCAGAAGCTGGCAAAGGATCAGACTTTAAAACGGAAACGTATGAGCTTCTTGAAACACATTGATGTCTGCCTTTCCACATGAGACCCTAGATGAGGGGGGACAGATCAGATTCCTGGCAGAAACCCACCACTGGAGCCTGCAGAGAAAGGTGCTCCAGTGTTATCTCCTCCTCTGTACGAGACAATGACTCATCTTTGTTATAGCAGATGACTTTAATACATGAAAAAAATTAACTTTTAAGTCAACTGTTTTAGAGTTACTGGTAGACAGACAATTAAAGCTTGAGGTGGTTGAGACAAGGATAAATGATATTCATTAAGTAAAATTACATTTATGCATGCAGATGGTCTTATAATTTGCTGATGACTTTTAGGCTATGTTTAAATAGTCTCTTCTCTCTCTAATTCTCATGATCTTAAGAAGCACAGTGACAGACCCTCCAAACATACATGAATGAATATATTTCAGAATGCTTGCATGATCTCAGAATGTTCCAGATTGAGAAAAATGCAATTTCTCTCCCTAACACCACTGTGAATATGTCACAACTAAATCTGACATGGGGAACATAAGGCCCCCAGTTTCACGTTGAAAACATCCTTAAAAATCTATAGGAATGAGACACACATGTTTGTATATTACATTAATAAAGGGATAAGGTTAGTTACACTCATAACTATTGTAGATGGAATTCAAGGATAGCGGCCATGGGAAGGACAGTAATAGAGTCCGTCGTCACGAACTATCCTGAAATCCGAGGATGCCTATGGAAAGCGATATAAGATGGAACAGACACTCTTCTGAAAATAGAACCTCTGTGTTAAGAAAATGAGCTAAACAAAAATTTCACATGGAATGGAGATTAGATAGAATTTGAAAAAGGCCACAGAAATCTCTTTTCAAAGATAAATCTATTAGAAATTATTTTTAAGCTGGAATAACTGACTAAAATTACTGAAGAATTATCAGAGAATGTTTGTACACCATAAAAAGCAAACAAGGCTGCTTTCCCTGCCTGTACAGCTCTTTATTGACACAAGAAGCCTATGTGTTGGGGGAAAGTAACATTAAGGGAAGTGGCACTGGACACTTCTCTCAGTGACCCTACAATGTTCATTTACAAGATATGTTATCAAACCGGTCTCCCATGCTCCCAGCATGCACTTCTCTGCCCCATGCCTCCCTGGCAGGCCTCCCGCTGCCGTCCTTCTCTCTCTGTGTGTGGGGTTCATTTGTCCTTCATCCTCCTCTGTGTGGAGGCTTCTCCATTCGTAAGTCACAAGCGTGCATGTGAGCCAGCTTGCTTTGTAAGTGAGCCTTGGAAACCCCAGCACCCAGTATGGTGATTGCATGCTGAAGGCAGGGCCTCTGGGTGGTGACTCTCAGGATGGGGTGAGTGTGTCTATGAAGGACGCCTTCCTTTTGCCTTGTCCAATCCACAAATCATCTAAGCCCCTTACCAGACCCTTTCTGGGCTGGTACCCTGAGATCTTGGCTTTTAGCGTCCACCAGGTGTAAATTTCTGTTTTGTATAAGGCAACTATTTTAGGTCCTTTGTTATGATGGCACAAAGTGACTACAACACTTGGCATTAATATTGGGAAAATAGAAACATCAATAATTCATGATGCTTAAAATGCACAGGTTGCTTAGGGAAAAGGCCCAGAGCTTTGAAAGAGGAATCATGTTTGATCATGCTAAATCCCTTTGTGACTCACCATGTCGATAAGAGGCAGGAGATTTAATATCTCTTAACTCCATAGAGTCCTTGCTTTTTTCATTAGGCTTTAAATCATATATAAGCTAATGTGCATTTCATTGCTGCAATTCATTGTGTGAATGATCCTGACTGAGAGGGAGTCTGTATGCACTTGGGGTGGGGTAACAGGGTGGAGAATGGAACCAACCCTCAGTGAACATTGGTCACCGGTGGGGAATGGGGAGGGGAAGATAGGGGGCAATGGTGATGTACAGATGCTTTGTTTCTTTTTCATGAATTCTAACAGCTGATCTCAGGAGGTAAGATGCATTTCTCCACTTTTAACTTTTACAGCAACTAACACTCATCTAGTGGCCAAGAAGCATGATCAAAGGTGCCCTTGGTAATTTTGATCTGTTTGTTGTTTGTTTGTTTATAAATACTGTAGAACTTTCTGTGCCCAGATATTAAACTGTGGCCCAGGATGGTCTGAAACTTATTATATAACTCAGAATGGCCTAAAACTCGTGACAGTCCTCCTGCCTCAGCCTCTGCTCATTGTTCAAAGTGTCTGACCATACCAAAGCCTTGGCAAGGCAGGATGGGAACTTTTACCAACTTGTCTTGGATCTATCACAAAAAAGGGCACACCCCCTCAGCAAGTTCACAGAATTACCATGTGATGCAGCCAGTCTCCTACTGTACATACTCCCAAATTGATAAAAATAAGCACATAACTACATACGACACCCAGAGCAGTTACTGCAATACCCACAAGGTAGGAGAAGTCCAAATATCTACTAACAAAAATGTGCAAACAAAATATTATATATGCATACATGTCTGGTGGTATGCTGTTTGTCATAAAAGGCAACAGTGTGGAAGACTTTGATAGATATTGTGCTAAGTGAAAGGAGCCAGGCAAATAGAGGCAGATACCATATGGTTCTATTGTCATATGATGCTCACAGAAGTCCAATCTCCAGAAACAGAAGCCAGAGTAGATGGATAGGGCTCAGGAGGTCGGGGAAGTGGGATTAATTAACAGGACTCTGTTTTGTTATGATGAACCAGACAGAGGTGGTGCTGAGGCAGTGCTGGGGAGGTGCTCAGTGCTCAGGGTTCGTGTCATGTTGCATGGATTTCATCCCCAAAATTTTCCAAAGTTTTTACTAGATATTTTGAGAGAGGTAAGCAACAGAGCCTGTTTCCATAGCCAAGTCACAGCGAATGGTTAGCTTTGCCTTTTGTAAACTGTATTTTCAGAACGTTGTAAACAATATTTCACCTTATATCTGAACCTTGCCCCCCCAACACATGCACATGCACATAAACATGCACACACACTCACTCGCACCTGCACATGCACACATGCATGACCTACACCCACACGCAAGCGCACATACACATACATGTTAAAGAATGAGTCAGTCTGAGAGTAAAGAGCCTGGATTTCTGTCCCAGCTCAAGAATGAGCTGTGTGAGGTAGCAATGCACAACCTCCTGGGTACAGTTTATCCCCACAGATGCAGAATTAAGCCAGATGAATGATGACCACATTATTGTCTAACCTAAACAGTTTTACAAGTTAATATTTTATTAATGAAGTGAAATAAAGTTTGACTTCATCTCGCATCTAATAATAAATAGGATGCAGAAAGGGCCCGGGGCAGCACATTAGAAGTGATGAACCCCGTAGTGACAAAAATGAGTAAAGGCCGTTGTTCAAGTGTGGGTGGAGGAAGGAACCAGAGCCACAATGGATCAAAGGTTTTCTCTTAACAGTCTGCTTGAGTGAGAAGCTCTCACTCTATGGAGCAGGGGTCTCTAGTCAATGCATGCCTGTGTCTTCGGGTGTAGTGTAAATGTTCCTTCACACACTGGCAAATCACATGTACTGCTGAGTAAGGACAAGAATAGAATCTCCACAGTGGCCAGAATAATGGCCCTGATGATGCCTACATCCCAACCCTATGATCCTCTACACGGCCAAGGGAATTAGCCCAAAAGTTTGAAATACCCAAGAGTCACTTCATAGCAACAGTAGGGCTGAGTGTGAGGTCCCAGATGGAGGACTTGGAGAAAGGACTGAAAGAGCTGAGGGAGTGTGCAGCCCCAGGGAGGTAGCAACAGTGGCAACTGGCCTGATCCCCCGATACTCCTGGAGACTGATCCGCCAACCAAAGAATACACATGGAGGGACCCATGGTGCTGGCTACAAATGCAGCAAAGGAGGGTCTTGTTATCCATCAGGGGGAGGAGAGGCCCTTGGGCCTTAGGGTGTTAGATCCCCCAGTATAGGAGAATGACAAGGAGGGAAGACGAGAGTGGGTGGGTGGGTTGGAGAATATCCCCATAGTGGCAGGGGGAGGGTGGAGGCAATGGGGAGGTTCCAAAGGGGAGATCTGGAAAGGGGGAAACATTTGAAATGTAAATAAAATATGAAAAATAAATAAATAAATTCTAAAAAAAAAAAAGAAAGAAAGAAAGAAAATTACAACGACCTTCACAGCAGAGTATTCCCAGGTGACACCATACCATTCTATGGAACCCTGACAGGCAGACCAGGAAAAAGTACAGTGATCCTCAGAGTAAGGCAGCGTGAGAGGAGGTTGTGTTGGCTATGTCTGGCTGTGAAGACAGGAAGGGGTCAGGTCCACAGGACTCACACAGTCCTCAGACATAGGACAAGGTAGAAAACAGATCCCCCTTGAAAGTTCAGCATGGAAGAAAGGTCTGCTGACACACTGACCACAGCACTTAGTGGGGCATTCACAAGCCCAGTCTTTATAATGAAAGCTGAACACACCCAGAAGTGCTCCATCGTCTTAACCTGTTGATCATGTGCTCCATGACCTTGAGCAGAGTACACCTCTAACTGTCTGTCATCTCTCCTATTTGGACATGACCTCAAACTGAACATGTTACGGAATATGTATTCAATATGCTGAGAATGCACAGGAAAGCATTTGCCTCCGCAGGCTTTCCTATATGAACAGACATTGGTTTCCTCAACAAAATCCCCAGGGCTCGCTTGTTCAAGGAGGCCACTGCTTTTAGCTCCAGGGCCCTCCTTACTGCGGCGGGTAATACACTGCTTTATTTGAGCTGTGCCTGCTAGCTTTGCATGCGTCAAGAGCAGAACAGCGCAACAGGAGAACAGACCTGCTGCTTTAAGACATTAATTGGGTGATTAATTCCTTAAAGGAGCAGAAGAAAAACCCAAAGAATAACTCAGTGGTGAGTAGAGAAGACCACTGGTCGGTGCAGTTAAAACCAGCATGGCGCTAGGCATTCCTAGGGGGTACAAGTTACTTAAAAGTACTGGGAGGTGTGGTAGTGAGTCACCCTTGCTGAGATGGGAGGCTTCATAAAGAAGTCAGGTCTGAGAGAGAAAGGGATGCTGTAGCTGTTGGTCCTTGTCAAGGTTAACTTCTGATGAGGCCTTTGCTCTTTGGATGGCGGTTTATGTTTTACCAATGATATCCCTGCCACTGTCACATAACTATTCAGATTTTAGGGAGGCATTTGCTCATTCACACCCAAGTTCTCATTTGATATCTTAGTAAGAAATGGAAAGCACTATTGTTCTAATTTTATCCAACAACTGAGATAGAAAGATGAGGACAGGATACACACTCACACACACACACACACACACACACACACACAAATGCATGAGCACACACTTGCATATGCACACATGCATACACACACTCATGTGCACATGCATGTGTATGTGTGCAAGCACACACACAAACACACACACACACTTGCATGCACACCCACACACTCACATGCACACACATGTGGGTCAGTGGACTGTGACAGGCAGCCTGGCCTCTGGTTGGGCACAGGTGACCTAGTGGGGCTTGTCCAACAAGGGACCAGAAAGCGTTTTGCCAATGCTCTCAGGAGGCCCTTGGCTCCTCTCAAGTAGCTTCAACCCCCGTATCCTCCTGTAGAGAGGTCTGTCATGTGAGGTCTGTCATGTAGGGGAAGCACATCAAGCCCTCCCACATGCAAATAAGGTATCCCTAAACTCTCAGACAAGGGCAATGGGAAGTACCTGTTGTCAGACCCTGACCCATCCCAAACTGTATATTAGACCATCCCAAACTCTATAGGAGAAATCTCATCCAGAAGGAATAAAGATGGGAGAACTACTCCGTTGTCTGAGAGCTTCTACCATAAGAGCTGTAACACTTCTGCTTGGGAAGAGGTCTGCTCTCCCGAATGCTGCCAGAAGCTTCCCAAACTCTCCCCGGCTAGGTGGCCTCTCGAAGGCTTAGCCCAGGCTCGACTCAGGGCAGGGTGGCGGGTGCAGGTCTTGGAGCAACTGAGGCAGTAACTGCGAAGACAGAGGTGGAGGTGACTCCCATTCCTGCTTGCACTCTCCCCTTTCCTTGAACCCTCGAATTTGGCCGGGCCAGAGATTCCTGTGGAAAGCTCCCAGCACGCAGGCCCACACACGCATGCATGCACACAAACGTTCATGTACACGCATGCAAGTTCACACACACATATGCACACACACATATCCCCTTCACATGGAAGACTAATTAGATACATCCTACACAGGGAATGTGACTCCTCTAAAAAATAATAAGTTGTCAAATAAAAAGCATACTGCCAGATGTAAGACATCTTCCTTTGAGTTGATTGTCAAGGTGTCCCGGAGAACCCCAAACAATACAGGCTACTGCCATTGCTCTTGGTTATCCGCCAACATGTGATTTAAGGCCTTATCACTGAAGATGCCACGAACTCTGGTGATTGAGCAAGGAGAGTTAGTTGATACTGACCGGGAAGATGCCTCCCTGCTGGGTTTGCAAGATGCTGGAAGGTTGTATGTGGTCAAGCCACTCATGTGTGGATTTTGCCCACTGCAGAGACATTTGGTTTTCCAACCTGAGCCTGAAGATGCTAGTTTTGCCTTGTTAAATAGCACATGTGCTGTTTTTTGTGCACGAGCTTTTGTTATTTATATATGTTTTCTAAATAAAAATGTGTATATGTGCACGTGCATGTGCGTGTGTGTGTGTGTGTGTGTGCGCGCGCGCGCGCGCGCGCGCGTGTATGTGCGCGTGTATGCAGGGCCCATGGGAGCCAGAAGAGGGAATTGGATGCTCTGGAACTAGAATTACAGAAGTTGTGAGCTCTTAACATGGGTAATGAGAAGGGAACTTGAGTCCTCTCAAAGAACAGCCAATATTTCCAACCTCTGAGCCCTTTGCTAAATTATTTATTTAGCCCTTCCTTATTCTTCATTGATAAGGTAAGAACAACCTTCACTATGTGTTCATTTTGTATTTGTTTAGAAGTTCTAATTTTGTCTACCCTGAGGGCTGTAGAAATGGCTTGGCTGTAGCATGCTTGCCATGCTAATATGAAGTCTGGTCTGTAGGATCCCCATAAAATGCTGAACACAGAGGTGTGAGATTGTAGTCTCAACACTAGGGAGGCAAAGTCAGTAGGATCCTTGGGGCCTTGTGGCAAGTCAGCCTAGTTGAATTGTTCAGTTCTAGGGTGAGTGGGAGACCATGCCTTGAAAGCGATGGAGGAAAGCATCAGAAAGTCTGGCTTCCACATGGACACACACACACACACACACACACACACACAGAGCACAATGGATCCCATTACTTAAAGAAAGGAAAACAATCATTTAACCTACTCATTAAAAACTTGCACACAAGTTACCTTTAATACATACACAGCAGGATATCAGCATGCAACTGAGATTTGTCGCATGACCTTTGGAAGCAGATGATTGACTTTTCCCTTCCCTTTTCAAAGTTATAGGAGTGAAAACTTCCCATTTCCTTCTGGAAACATTACTGTGTCTGAACGGCTGGGGAGCTCCGGCACTAACTAGTGTTTGCAGTGTACACCAGGCTCACTGAGTGGTAGGCATACCACTGGGAAGCGCACACCTCTGAAGGGGACAGAGCCTGGGCATGACCCTGCTGGGCTTCCAGAGTGGGCCTCCAGAGCTTCACGAGGGCAGCCCTGCTGGCTCTGTTCTTCAGTTCTTGTGCGTTTACAGGTTCTGTGTTTTCTTTGTCTCTCTGGTGTGTGGACAACGAATGTGTTATTCCTACTGGTGGCAGTCATGATGGGGAACCTGGCTTTGCAGTCTAATGCCTTGGAAATTTTCTGTAACTGGATGACAGACATTTATTTCCTGTTGGTTCACAGTACAGGAATAACCACTCCAGGCTTGCCTTATCTGCTTTTAGCCTAGATGCATCAAGAATTCTGTGCCCAGGGGAACCCCAGCTTTTGTTATGCAGACCACAGAGTTTGGTTGTGATCCTGCATGCTCTGGACACACAGTGGACACTATGAAACAGCTATGACTGTTTTCAGATGTGTCCCTGTTGATAAAATGCAAGCATACAGCTGGTCTTCCCTGGGATTGAGATTTTTACTTACACAGTTCAACATGCTAATAGTGCTCTCACATAATCCTCAAGACAATCAAAATACAAAATTGTGTTTATTTAATCATTTTTCTGAAGGATTTTCATATAACATGAAATTATATTCACATAATATAATTATTAATATCAATTACTGTCATATAATACAGATTTAAATAATGATTTCTAGGGTAGGATATTTAATCAAATCATGAGATACTCAGAGAACTTAAAACCAGAATAGGCAAAATACTGAAATCCTAGCCACTCAGCATGAGTTTAATTTGCATAGTTTCAGTTTTATTTGCGTTTGCTGCAGACTGTTAAATTACACCAGTGACAACGTTCATTTTCGCCACTTTCGAAATGATGAGAGGGATGCTTGTGGGTGTTTTTTACAAAAAGAAGTGTTTCCCGCATCAACATGATATCCTACCTCAAATTTCTTATAAAGTAGAAGCTTAAAGTTCACAGTTCACAGGGTGGTGACAGTCACTGTGAGGAGAGAGTGGCAGAGAAGACGGACAGATGTGTTGACACGCCAGCCAAGAACAGAAGTTTTGCATAAAACAGGAGCTGTAAACATATCCTGCTAATAAAGTTTATAGTACAGATCGTTCTATCAATATTTTTCTGAAATAAAAGCTAAAATTGAGAAGCTATCAATATGTATTATTGTATTAGAAATTAGTATGATAATGAACCCATTAGATGTTAGCAAAAATAACGTATTTTCTACAATAAAATCTTCATGAGCGCACAAGTTGGCTTTTAACGTCTTTTACAAAGAAGTATCTTGATCAGGGTAAAATCTGATGCTTTTCTCAAACTTCCTTCTGTCAACCAGTTGAGTCATGTAGCCTCTGCTAAACTCCATATCTGATTAACATTATGGAATCAGGAAATAGATCTGACTTCACAGGGAAAACCACTGAGGGACCCTCGGGGAGCTTTATGCCACACTTGTCCTATAGGAAATTATTAATTTATGAACAGTATGAAATGATATAGTGACACCCTACACTTAGGGATGAATTTTATTTATTTTGGTTTTTAATACTTGAATTAAAAAACTAATAGCTATAAAATATGTTTAAAATAGCAGCAATGATTCTTTGATGTGATGGGCTCACTTCATTAATTTTCTGACCATGACTTGACCCACGATATATTGTCCTCAGTCACAACATACACTTTATTACTACCTTATACCATTTACTCTCGTTCACTATCTCATACCATGGTTTATAATAAAGCACCTTTATTCACAATGTAAACCCTCACTCACGGTCCATTACTTCAGTTCTGATGTGATGCTTTCCCTCATAAGGTCACATCCTACTTACAATATAATATAATATAATATAATATAATATAATACAGTACAACGGCATCACTCATAACCACCCACTCACAACAGAAGACCCTTGTTTATACATCACCCCCACTCACAATATGATAGTGTCACTCATAATGGGGACATCACTAGGTACAATGCAGGACCCTCACTCATAATAAAACACCTTGGTCACAACCTAACACCCTTACTTACAACATAACACTGTCACTGATGATATAACACCCTCAGGCACAACACAACACCCTCACTCATGATCGAATACTCTCACTCTAGCACACAAAATAACACCCTCACCAACAGTATAAACCCTCAGTCTCAATATAAAACCCCGAATCCCAATATAACACTTTCAGTCACAATGTAATGCCCCCCACAACACAATGTAACACCCCCCCCTCACAGGTGAAAATGCATTCAGGCAGGCATGCTATTAAATTCTATTCTACCTACAGGGTAGAGACTCTCTACTTCCCAGATAATTCCCCATGTTTTCAGATGACTTACTAAGCTCTCTGTCCTTTAAAGAGAACAGGTGCTAATTCACCTCTTGAAAGACAACAAGGGTCCCTTACGGTTGCGTTTGTGCTCTCTATAGTTAACACATAGGTTATGACCTTGAGAAAGGAGATTTTTGCTCACTCAGCCATGATCCTGTATTCACTTAACAGTCACATCTGCTCCTATAACTTCTGGTTTACTTCTCCACCATTGGGCCTTAAATTCAGAAAAACCGATGCTTTCAGGACTCTCTCTCTCTCTCTCTCTCTCTCTCTCTCTCTCTCTCTCTGTGTGTGTGTGTGTGTTATCCTAAAGCTATATTTGAGATCTCTCAAAGGGCTCTGAAAAAAATCCCCGAATTGTGCATTACTCAGACAAGCAGACAGCTGACTTGGAGATGTGAGGGGCACAGAGGGCAGCCTCCAGAGAGGTCACAGGGAACACTAAAACACTGCATCTAGCATTTCATCTTTGCAAAGAGTTCTAGATATGGAGAGTAAATGCTTGCAAAGCCAGCAGATGCTCCAACCACCTGGAAGATAGCTGGGAGGGAAGGACAATTTCCATCCCACAGCCACAGCAGAAAGATGAGATCGAAACAAACGGAACACCTACCCATGGTCCAGAAGGCCCTAGCTGTGTGTTTTAGGTATGTAAGTGTATGACTTCCAATGCTTGTCTCCCATACTTCTTTGCTGCCACCACCAGCTAGAAAGGGCCCAGCCATTGTGGTCAGCTACACTTTCATTGACTTGGAGGGGGATCCTCCCTAACTTTACCACAGCACAGTTAATTTTAAGAAGTCTCTAAAGCAGAATGCCCACCATTTACCAGCGACATAATTTACAGATAACCATCTGACCTCTCCCAGCCTAATCTCCTAATTTTAAATATGAAATAATAACACCTCAAAGGAGTGGGCTAAGAAGGAAATGCTATTCATAAAACATCAGCGATGTCTGCTACATGGTAAATATAAGCTGAAAAGGTATGCCCCGTATCCATTACTCCTCTGCTGTGATAAAATGCCATCACCAGAAACAACTTATGGAAAAGGGGTTATTTTAGCTTAGGGCTCTAAGGGGAGAGCACATAATGACAGGGAGACATGGCAGCAGGAAGCTGAGAGCTCACATCCTCAATCAGGTACAGAAAGCAGCAAGGTCGAGCTAGAAATGGGGCAAGCCGGTGTCTATGAAAGTCCATTGCAGCAGCATCTCAGTCCACCAGGCTGCACCTCCTAAATGCTTCATGACCATCCAAACCACATCACCAGCCAGGAACCAAGGCTCCAAGCGTGTGAGCCTGTATAATGCATTTCCCATTCAAACCCCAACAGGCCCCATACAAACTACAACATTGGAATGAGGCAAGACACAGCTTTGTACCTTTACTGAGTGAGAATTAACTTGGGCATACTTTCATTTATAAACAGGAAAGAATTTTTATTTTAACTGCTCATTTAGAAGTTTGATGCGTTTCCCCTTTGGCTTCCTGACATTGGACCTCAGCACTTACCCAGCAGATTCCAAGGCTTTCTGTGAGCTACTTCAAGGTAGCTCACTGCTGAAGGTAGGAAACTGGTTGTTCAGAAGAATTAATTCCTCCCAGTTTTAGCAGCTTGAGAATCAGCATGCTTGGGGTTTCACACTGCATGGAAACACCGATCCCTGGGTGGTTGGTGTTTCCTAGCTCATAATGGATGAGGTGCACGTTCTGCAATTAACCTGTCTGGACTTCCATTGAAACTCCATCACGCACCTAGTTGGGAGAGATTATTTTGGTTGTTAGACCCTGAAATTCATGCTAACTTCCGAATTCTTGAGATTCATTCATAGGCTCAGGAAGTATTTCCTAGAACACTATCACATGTCAGATACTTTCCTAAGTCCTACATCTACAGAAGGCAAGAAGCCAAGCTTGGCCATTGATGCAAAGGGTTAAAGACAAACATAGCAGAGCAAACAGAGCTCTCTGAACAGCCAGTGTCTCTAGACAGGTGACAGGTGAAAGGTGGTTTTAGAACAAGTACTGAAGAGGTCAGCTCAGAGCTGTTGGAAAATTCTACCAGGCACCCCCCCCCCCCCGGAAGAGTCAGGTCAGAGAACATGTAGGCCAGAAGGGAGAGGTTGATTAAGCCCCTACTACCTCATTCCCTAAAGACCAATCAGTTTAAAAGGTGCACTGTTCCACCAATCATATTGTACCTAATTGCCGAGGACCTATTCTGCCCCTGGAAACTGTATGAAAACTAGGGTTGTCACGTCTCCTGTGGGAGTAAGACTACCTCAACGTGCCGGAACAATAAATGCCTCTTGCTTTTGCATTGATCCCCAGCTCCGAGTGGTTCACTCTCAGAGGGTCCCCAGTAGCTAAAGCTTAGCAGAGTCTTGGAGTACAGAATGGGTGGACGTAGGTGGGGCCAAGTGATCATAGTCACCTGCCAATAAGAGGAGGAAATGCAAGGCCCCGCCCCAGCCATTCAAAAAGACACTAGCTAGCCTGTCAGAGGCTCTAACCACCCAGGGGAGATGGTGGGGTGACTAAGAGCTGATTTCCAAACATTAGTAGCAAAGGGAGGTCATGCTGAGCAAATGAGACTTACATACCCTGGTAAAATATAACCCAGTTAACATGAGAACATACTTCTTGGGTCTGAAGAGATGGCTTAGCGGTAAGGAGAGCTGGTTGCTGTCTCAGGCCCACATCAGTCAGTCGGCTCCACAGTTGCCTGTAACTCTATAGAATCCATTACCCTCTTCTGAGCTCTGCAGGCACTCGCAGACACCCACACACGTAGACACAAAGCACACATCGTTTGGAAATAAATACTAGGAGAAAAAAATGTATTTTAATTACAGAAAATCAAGTCATATTGGCTGTAAGAGTTATAAAAATTAAGTACCACACTCCAGTCTCCTCAAAACATAATTTTCAAATTTTAGGTTTGCACTGCACTGACCTCTTGATTATTAATGTCCCTTGTAAGCGAGCGGTTCCTGTGCTTCCAGAATGGGGTCACATTGCAGGTACCGTGTGACTAACCCTGAGTCAATGCATCCTTAAACCTTTTATGTCTATCACGTCTTATCCCGACCATGATGGTGTTTCACTGTGCAGTTACTTCATGTAGCTTTGTCCTATCTCTTCATGAAACTTTGGAAATAGGAAAATATATTTGTCGTATACATAGACATCCCTCAGCTCTCAGAGTGCGATCGTGTCCCATTGTTAAGTGTAGAATAACAAAAGGCCTTCTCTGTTAAAGTTTTAACTTGGCCCAATTCAGTACTTCTTGCCTATCCTGGTGTCTGGGAGCTGTGGCCTAATCCTATTACCCAGTACCTTGAGAACATAAAGTCTCACATGTCCCAGCCTAGAACAAGATCAGAGTTCAGAGTTCAAAACTTGAAATGTGGCTTCTACTGAAAATAGACAGGGTTTCTCTGTGTAGCCCTGGCTGTCCTGGAACTCACCCTGTAGACCAGGCTGGCCTTGAACTCAGAAATCCACCTGCCTCTGCCTCCCAAGTGCTGGGATTACCATTGTATATACATAATTGTTGTTTTCTTTGACTTTACAATGGTGTAAAAGTTGTAAATGTATATGTATAAAATATAGCATGTATTTATAGACACACAGAGAGAGACGCAGAGAGAAACGTACACACACAGTTCCCCTCTCTCCTATATTGACTACCTACTATGAGAGAACAAGCAGTAAGCCTGTGTTGGTTTGCATACAGTGTGAGAAACAGGCCCCTGTTTTGCACATCAGGGTAAAATGGTTTCTAAATCAGTGGCTGGAAGCGAGGGCATATGGAGGAATCAGAGATTTATTTTTCAAAGTCATAGACTTAATGTGGTTTTTGAAAGAGAAGTAGGAAGCTGGAGAGACGGCTCAGAGGTTGAGAGCTCAGGCTACTTTGGAAGGGGGCCTGGTCAAGTTGCCATCCCTAGTACCCAGGTCAGGCAACTCACACCTGCCTGCGACCCCAGGCCTAGAAGATCCTGGACTCTCTTTTGCCCTCCATTGGCACTACACTCATGTATACATACTGCACCCCACTCCCAACCCCCCAACACACATATAGGTACAAACATAATTTCAACCAAAGTAGAAGTAAATCCTTAAAAGAGAAGCAGGAAATGAGGGAAAGACATGGTGAAGTTTCTTGTGGAAGTCTTGGCAAATTCTCTCCATGCTCTTGAGAGCCATGAGGGCTCCTTAGTCTTGTGTTTGAAACTTGAGTGGCACCATGTTAAAATGGACAACACCTCACTGTACACAGCTCGTAATTTTCTCAGCATTCTAGCAGGACTCAAAGTTAGATTATCGTTGATGAAGAATCCTGTCAGTGTTTCCAGTTCACCCAGATCTAAGGTGATGTCTCCCTTTTACCTCCACGAAGAGTCATCTCCTGTTTGTGATAGCAACACTACTCTGTGAGAGACCTGGAAAGCTCCTCATACCTGTGTTTATCTTAGCAGTCACACCATCCTAGGCCAGCCATGTGCCTGTGGCTTCAAGATGACCTGCCACTACCCTGGAGCTGTAAGGCTCTCTGGTGATGTTCCCTCTTAAAACCGCAAACACATCACCTCATTTGTTAAAGTCCCATGTTTTCTTCCCTTAACAGAGAGGAAACAAATGTTGTTCTTCTACTTGGTCTCCTACAAGGCCATTAAAATGCCGACTGACACTGTCCTTTGATATGGTCCTGGGTGTGGCACCCAGAGCTTCGCATATGCCAGGCTATACCAATAATCTATCTCCTCCGCCAGCTTTCATCCTTATTTTGAGCTAAAATCTCCATATGTTGGTCAGACAGTCAGGAAATTATGGTCCTCCTGCATCAGCCTCCCAAATAGTTGGGATTACAGGGATGCCCCCCCCAACTCCCTGTAACAAAATTGTGTGGATGGCTTCATGCATAATGCTGATGACTAGCCAAG
>JADRCH010000730.1:1311814-1332077 GCA_019843965.1 Rhynchomys soricoides | reverse complement strand
CAAAATTGTGTGGATGGCTTCATGCATAATGCTGATGACTAGCCAAGGATCTGGCCCCATGGCTAGGTTGTAAGCCTGTACCTAGAGTAGTCACTAAGTTATCTTGATGGGTTAGGAACAGAAAGGTTCAGAGTGAACTCATCACATAAGAAAGGGCACCTGAAACCCTTGCCATCTAAAGCCAGCTGTGTTCTGAGTTTCCCACAAGGAGGTTCCAGCACTCCCTGCTGTGCTTCCAGGAGAAAGTGATGCTTTCCAAGTGAACTTGTGGCATGATGACTTATTCACTTCTTTAAAAACTCATTGTAGCTGTCAATATATACATGGGCTCACAATTCATAAATTTCAAGCGAATGAATTCTTATGGTTTTCCTGGAGTGTGGTTCATACTCAGTGTTGAGCACTGCACACAAATATGTACACATAAGATATGCCCATGTGCACCATCATCACAGTCCAGTTTGGGAACATGTCCGTCACTCCAAAACATCTCCGCTTGCATATTTGAGATGTCCTTCTTATTGTTTTTTAGCAAAATCTCAATTATTCAATTTTACCAATAAAGACTCAGGAACCAGATGCTGGGATGAAAGCCTGTAAGCTCAGAGAGGCAAAGCAAGCACCCCGCTGACCTTCCCTCTCAGCTGATGATTCCAAAAGGCTAGTCTCCTTCATTTCAAAGACCCTTCAAGCTAAATGTCCCTCCCTTCTACTTCCTGTGTGTCTATCTGCCCTCCTGACTCCTCTTACTCTTTATGTTTTTTTCTTGTGTTCAGTCCCTGTCAAACTGGCTATCTGATCCTCCTCTTAACCTACGGTTGACTCTGTTTAATAAACAGAAAGCTCTTGGATTAAAGGTATGTGCTAGGGCTGAGTGATAAAACAACTAGAAACAGATTTTTTCCAGTAAAAGACACGATCTCGGGGTTCAACATATGATCAAATACCCTCCAACACCTTCCCCCTACCTGCTTCCCCAAGTATTGATCATCTCTATATTCAGAGCTTTGTCTGCTATATAGAAAGCTCTGATTAATGAAATCAGTCTATGAACAGTCTTGATCTGGCTTACTTTCTCAATGTAATCTTGAAATTCCTTTTAAGTTGTTTCATGTAAATGGCATGTGTTTTTCATTGCTGGGGGTTGAACCTAGAGCCTCATGCATGCAGGGCAATCAATCACTCTACCACTGAGCTACACTCTTGATTGCAGCCCATTAAAGTCTTCTTGATGATTACAATGGACACACATCATCCACATGCCTGCAAGCAGAGGATATTTGTATCACTGTTCTGAGTTGTGTTGGAAACACTGTAGACACACTATACAGGACTCTGTGTAGACATTTGTTTCAGTTGTATATCTCAAAGAGTAACTTGGTCCTCTTTGGGGTCCTGTAATAGGGTATATTTTGTATTTTCAAAGTCATCTGAGTGGTTTGTACTGCTGTGACTTTGTTATATGAGGTAGAAAGATATTTTTAGTTTCTCCACATCCTTAACAACACTTGATGTTGTCAACTTAGTCATGTCTGCCCATCTGTCTGTCTGTCCCTCCAATCATGCACCTGTCATCTGTAGAGTAATATCTTACTATGCTAAATGTATGTTCCTATAAGTACTAGCTATGCTTAGTAGATATCACGTCTATTAATGAGCTGTATCTCTCTTGTCTACTAAAGTGCCAGTTCGAGTCCTCTTTCTAACTATGATGTGTTTTATTTATTTATTTTTGTCATGCTAGGCACTAGGATTTTTATATATCACATGGAATTTATGTTGGTATTTTTCTTGGGAATAAAAGAATTCCCTCCCCAGGGAGCTCTTGAACCAGTCTGTAGAGTGCATCGATAGTGCACCATGGCCTCCTCACCTGAGAGGTATTCACATAGGGAGCAGTGGTTTGCTTGGCTCTTGTCTCTTCTCCCATTTGACTCCGGCTTTACTGTGTGCATTTGCTCATGGTTTACAAAGCCCAAAAGCCACAAGTGTCATCAGGGGTTATGCTAGAGCTCTGCCTGCACCTTTTCCACAAGGAAGTACTGAGTGTTAATTATAATTAAAACAATAACTCTTTAATGAAGCATCAGTAACTCTGATTAATCAGCTGCTTCCCAGGCAGGCCTTGCTCAAGCTCCCAAGGGTTTTCTGCAGCAGACTGTAGTAATGCTGCTGTTTTGCACAACCTATTGTTTTTGCAGTAAATATGTGAATTGATTACCCATGAGCCCAGGTCAGGATATACTGTTGTTTTGCTTTATTCTTTATTATGTTAGGAATCCTACACAGCGGGAGGGGTTGGTATCCACGGTAGAGTCACCTTGGGACTTCTAATATGGAAATTATAAATGAATTCTTTGTTGCTGTAAATTATAAACAGAACAACAGCAGCAGGCTTCCACACTTATGAATATGTATTTCCTACCCCCTCACACACACCCCCAGACACACACACCAAGGAAATTACAGTGAGGGATAGATCAAAATGAATTAGCACCTGTCAGGGCAATTTGATGGGTCATTCTGCGCTATAATTTTCTTCCCCTCTCATGCGAGTGGGATATAATAGCCAGAGCCTGCATCTCACTCTCCTTCACCCACTGTGGTTAACAATGGCTCAAATGTGGGAATGAATCACCTGGTGTATTACCTCTGTGCAGCAGGAGACAAATTGAAAAGCTCAGTTTTTACAATCAAAATGAGTTTGACTGTATTAGGACCCTGACTATCACTTAGTATCTGTGGCTATTGTTGCATTTTACTTTTCTATACCTAAATACTACAAAAATCTGCTGTCTCTAAATCTCTCAGGCTTCCAGAAGACATCGCCAAAGTCAGAAGCCCCCAAATCTACTTACTTTGACTACATCATTTTCCTTGACTTCTGACTATAAGAATTCTCCTACCACAAAAACATATTTTACCCAGCAAGCAGCAGTGCTAAGACCCGTTTAAATAAATTGGCATTGTGGCCACAGTCATGAGGGCCAAGGTTCTTTTTTCTTAATGCTGCAGATGTCTTAACAAAAGGGCAAAGGTTTAAAATAGATGGCTGAACTCTGAAGTGAAAATGAAACATTAAAAATAAAGGTTCAGACAGTGTTTACAAGTTTGGTTCAATACTGTCATGATGGGTAAGGAAGGAACCATGCTAAACAAAAACACATCATGCAGCTTAAAACTTAAAGCACAGAGAGATGAGCGAAGAAACCAGCAAGGATGAGAGAGCAATCCAGCTGCTTATATAGCAGAGGATTGCCTTATCTAGCATCAATGGGCGGGGAGGCCCTAGGTCCTGTGGAGACTAGAAGCCCCAACAGTAGGGGAATGCTAGGGTGGTGAGGGGGGGTGGCATAGGAGGTTTGTGAAGGGGAAACCAGGAAGGGGATAACATTTGGAATGTAAATAAATAAAATAACCAATAAAATAATTTTAAAATGATGAGGGAGCAAACAGTAAACAAGGAGATGCCGTAGACCAAAGAGGTACTGATCTATAGAGCCCAGATCACTGTACTAGACTCAGATTGGCTGTCCTTACCTTAGTCCTTATATCCTGTGTTCACATCTCCAATGACATATCCTAAGACCTCAATGTAACCAGAACCATTGAACAAATGTTTACCCACAAGATATTTCAAGTTTATATCTTATTTCTTAGTTTTGAATTTGGCTCGAAATTCTCAGTTACCGCAAGTGTGTAGCAGCCTACACTTATGGGACAACATATCTCCCGTTACCCATGTTCAGTTTTATTTGGAATTTCATGTTTTTTAAATGGTCCCATCACCCTCATCTCATGAGATATTTCTCTACCAGCTATTTCTGTCCAATCTTCTCAGTGCACCTTTGTTTCCTTGGGGACTAAAACACCATAGACTATTTCTCTTATTAAAAACCCCCAACCTTCAACCCAAATGTTAATGCTCTCTGTCCTTTATACCAGTGGTTGTTTAGCGGTTTGCCTAGGTCTCCTTTCTTCCTTTCCTCTTCTCTTCATTTCTTTCCTTCCCTTTTTTTTCTTTCAAACATGTTAGAGGTGATACAGTACCCCACACACACCAGGAAATACGTGGATGCTTTCTTTGCCATTTAATATACTTGGAAATGAGCCTTGTGTGTGGTTGCTTAGAATGACTGCTGACTTACACTCACATTTGTCCTTCCCATTGAACTGGAAATTTGTGCTTACACTTTATTTCTTTATGGGGGTTCCTGTTAGCGCATGAGTTCTGCTTCTCTCTCTCTCAGTGGCACCTGCTCATGGATTGTGAGAGGGTGTATATGTTGAGGTTTTCTTATGCACACATTCCAAAATGCTCTCCAAATGGGAACCCCGAAAGACAATGTCACACCAGCCATGCCGGATCGCTGTATGATGCCTGCTAAGAGCCACTAACTGATTGACACACAGCGTGGCATGAATAACAAAATGTTCTGCTTTCACGGTTTGCAGTTTGTTCTCCTTGGCCCATGCTTTGAATCTGATCTGTTCCACACAAACAACAGAACAGTCACATTCTCACATTAGTAAAGGCGACACAAGACATCAAGGAACCGAATGTTGAAATAAAGGCTGGCAGATTTTTAAGGGAAAATTAAAAACCTATTTTTATTTCTCAGCTCTTAAAGCAGAATAGAATAAATGCATCTAAGGGAGACTCGGGGGCATGATCCCATTTGAACGCCTTGTAATAGGAAAAAGAAATGCTTGCACAAACCACATTTCAAATTTAGAAAGACGTATCTACAAAAGTCCTGAGGAATTTGAAAGTCACATGATTTTTCAGTCACGCTCGGTCTACTTCCCCTCAACTTTGTTCAGAACCTGGTGTCTAGAATCCAGAGGTTCCTTGAACACTTTTTAGGGATCAGACTGCCTAAGATTTTCCCCTGAGGACACTGGAGTTGGGAGAACAGCATCCCTGTCCTGCTTGGGAATGAAGCCCATGACTACTTAGGGTCATGGCCCTGACCCTGACCCCTGATGCTGACCCCAACCATAACCATTACCATAATCAAACTATAACCCTAACCCTGTGTAACCCCCACCCTAAACCGGACCCTCACCCCGAGCGTTACCATAACCATAACCATAAGACTGTCTAATGCTAACTTTGACCCTAATCCTGGCTTTAACCCTGTCTAACCCTGACCCTAATCCTAATCCTAACCTCTAACCCCTGACCCTGATGCTGACACTGACCCAACATTACTAGCCAGCATGGACTATGTGCCTTACCTTTTCTTGGAAAACCCAGCATTTTCCAAATATGGTGCATCTCTAACCCAGACATGTATTTGCATCATGTCACTTAACATGCCACCCTACACATGTATGGCCAGAGTGTAGATGATCAGGCACAGCCTCCTTACAGCCCGTGCCTCAAGGAAATGGGGAATCTCAAGGTGAAGAGTCTTTGAAACATTTCACTGCTTTTTTTTTCTCTTCTTAATACAAGTTACACATTTCACATTGCAGAGAACAACAGTGCAGACAGGTGTGGAGGGAAAAGCAAGACTCCCTCACTCCCCGTCCACACCATGTTCACCGGCAGCATTCCAGGTCCTCAGAGGCAGTCACCATTGAGTTTCAGTGTGTTCTCAGAAATGTGCTACAGAATCATGTGTGCCCGAGTCCCTGTGTAACAAATGTGTGCTTATACTTTTTTTCTTAAACAGGCAAAGGTTTGTCTTATTTTAATGACTGTTCCATGTGAGCCACAGCCAGGCCACTATGTACAGACATGAGGGAGGCTTTATTTCTTGGTTTCTTTCTCTTTGGACAAAGTCTTGATCATCTCTTCCTTCTTGGCCTGGAGGGGCTCCTCCCGGTGCTTCCAGGCTTCCTTGGTCATAGACCTGCACGCCTCAGCCTGGTCAGCCAGGAGCTTCTTTCAGCCTTGTCTACCTTCAGTTTGTGGATGTGCTCCATGAGAATCCACTTGTGTTTAATACTCCCTTTGACCTTCCGGTATAAGCAGGGATACCTAAGGCAGTCCATCTTCTTAGATTCCCAGTATCTCCTAAGAAGCCAGAGTAGGATCCTCATCCTTCTCATCCAGGTCACCTTCTCTGGCATCCGAGTGTTGGCTGTACCTTTCCACTTCACTATGTCCGTATGCCTGCCCTTCCGTCAGAGCCAAGGAGTTTTTTTCTGGTAGCGAGCCCATGAATGGATAGTCACAGGCTTCCAGATAATCAGCCCATCTTTGATCAGCTTCCTGATCTGCTAACAGGAGTTGGCACTGGCGATTTCACTGGTCTCATTGGGGTCCAACCAGACCTTCTTTTGACCGTAGCGGAGGACACTAGAGGCACGCCTCTTCTGTAGCCTGAGCATACTCACAGGTGCAGACGCAGCAGCAAAAGGAAAGAGCCTGCTCTATATTTTTCTTTAATGGTCACAAATTTGTACTCTTTTCAACTTTATGCAAAGATAAATACCCCCTTGGTTCAGAATATATGCCACAGCCTTGTATAAAAAAAAAAAAAACAAAAAAACAAAAAACTATACATTGCTACCTTAAATCTGGCTGGGCTGTCATTTCTATCATCAAATTCATATGAGTAATACACAAAATTTTCTAACACTTAGTATATTCAAAAATAATACAAAATGAATATTATCATTTATAGCTTAGTCTGCTTAGGCTAACACAACAAAATATCATAGCTGGAGTAATTTTTATAATAAAAATAACTGTTTTATTAATTGACCATAGCATACATGTATGTATGTGTGTATGTACATATATGTAATTTTCACACTCATTACCCTCCCTATCCCCCCTCAATGCCTCTCAACCCTTTCTTCTTCCTCCTGCTTTTGTGTCTTCTGTATTTGTATTCTGTATTATGTGGCTTATTTTGTAACCCACTGAGATAAAGGAAGGGTTGTTTGCATTAACTGAAGCACAGGCAATTTAGCAGTGGCCAAGCTACTGAAGAAAATGGCTCCCATTCCCCAGCAGCCACTCCCTGCCAGTAGCTCTTCATGGAGGGGAGGGCCCTCATGAGCTGTTCTCCTTTGTATAGTAAATGTTGCTTCATCTTATGTAGGAAACCTCCAGTGCTGTGAGTTCACAGGTGCAGTGGCCAGGTCCCAGCCAGAAGCCATTGTTTCCCAGCACCCCTCCCAACTTCTAGGTCTTAGATTCTTTCCAGTTTCCTGTCTTTGATGTCGCTGTGCCTTGAACAGCGTGATGCAGATGTTCCACTTACAACCGCATACTCAACAGGCTCTTATTCTGAGCATTTCACCTGTTATGTGTTTTTCCATTGCCTGCTGCAAGCCGAGGCATCTCTGACCAGGATTGAGAGCATCACTATATAAACATAAATATTCAGAAGGCAGTTTAATAGCACGTCCATTTGTCCAAATGACAATACTAGGTTCCCCCTTAAGGCCTATGATCTTCTATGGGGTTTGAACAGGTTGACTGTACCAGGTAGAATCCCCTCCTGTAGAGAGGCCTCAAACCCAATCAGACAGTAGTTGGTTACTCTCACAACAATTACAATATTACAGTATTTTTCCTGGTGGGTCAGTATTGTAGCTGACAGGTCCAGAGCAGGAAAGAACAACCAAAGACGTTTATCCCTCAGCGCCTCACCTAACACCTTTTGGCAGTATAGACACAAGCCAACAAAGAGGAAGCTTCCAGCCCAGGCCCAGCTTGGGTTTTCTATGTCTTGAGTTCAAAGTGGAACTAGAGAAATTCACTTTTCATAATTCTGTGGCCTTGGAAGTCCAAGATTACAAGACGCTCTCCTTGTTTGTTGGCAGCAACCTTCCTGCAGTTCCTCGTGTGGCAAGGAGACAAGAACACATGGAAAGGAAAGAACTGTATGTGTGTTCTGATCTCTCTCCATCCTCTTGGGAGCAGGCAAATCCCACCAAGTGCTCCACACCATCACAACCTTATATTAATCTAATCATTGCTAAAGATCTCACCTCCAAATTCTGTCCCATATAAGACTATGGTATTAGCATAAAGGTTAGAAGCAAGATATAGACGTTCAGTCAATCACGATGTATATATCCTGGTGTTCTTGACTGATGACATTGTTAGAAATCACATTGCTGTCAAATAATGCATACCTTGAAAAATTTTATAAAATGCTCTCAAAAAGCCAATCTTAGAACATAGAGTTAGGGATGCACCACCCCCATTGTCCTCATTGCTGAGATGCTCATTGTATGTTATTTATTGCTAAGTTTTTAAATATTTTCCAATCCAACAGGCAAAAAATGGATTCTCACCCCATTGAGCATATTTCAAATAATTATCGATCACTTGTGGTTTAGTCCCTGGATTGCTTTTAAGCTCTTCTTGTTTATTTTTTTTTATTAGATTGTCTTTTTTGTATTGGTCAGCAGGACAATTTTATATTGTAAGAAATTCATTTCAGGGCCAATGTGTGCCTCATTCTTTCCCTCGGTTTGCTGTTCTTCTTCTGAATTTGACCAATGGAACGTGTTAACTGTCTATTGCTCCTAACAAATCCTCTACTGTCCTTAAAAATACTCATCACTTTGCAAACTTCCAAGGGTCATGAATGTTTCAGGGAATAGGAACAACAGAGCACGAAGCCTCTGTGTACTGGCTATTGCCAAAGACTTCTTCAATCTCCAAGTTGTTCACAACAAAGCTAGGAAGCTGGAGTAGCAGCTTAAGGATGGAGGAGTTTACTTTGGCTCACGGTTTTGGTGTGGGGTCCATCATGGCCGGGAAAGCATGGTAGAGAGAGTGTAAGGCAGTGGCCACTGAGCATCCATGCCAGGAGACTGCAGAGAGCAATGAACGTTAGAGTTCAGTTCCTTATTTCCTTTGTGTGCAGGACCCCAACTCATAGAATCCTGCCAGACACACTAGGTTAGGCTCTTCCACCTCAATTAACCTAATCTAGAAACTCAGACATACCCAGAGGTGTGTCATCTAGGTGATTCTAGGACAACAGTCAATATTAACCATCACATCTGGCTTTTATCCATGAAGACTCAGCACTCTTGGTCCCACAGAATTCCTCCACATGATCTCTGAACACACTGTCTCTTTCAGGACAACTGTTCTGCTTAGGTCAGGATTCTCCTGGAGTACAATGGTAGAAGCTGCCAGGACTCCTGAGACTTCAAGCTTAGAAAAGACTTCACCCCAGAATTCCCTATCCACTGTACCTCAAACGCTCTCCTTCCTTCACTCCTTCAACTTTGCACAATTAAATATTTGCTTTATCTGCATTCACTTTATTTTGAAGAATGCAAGTTTTGTATTCTTCTTCCTATTCCTATACTCTTGTTTACCATGGTTTTTTGAGACAAATATTTGTCAACCAATAAGAAGTCCTATATTCGACTTTACCATTGCTACATTTGTGTGAACAAATTATAGCACTGGATTGACATTTTCTTTTTGTAGCTTTTTTTCTCCCTTTGAGACAGTTCTGGCAATAAGTCAGTGAACATCTGAAATTTAAGTTAAACTTGAGGCTTATTTTAAAATCACTTTAGGCAGAAAACCTAAAATATGGATAAAATATAGAATCAAATGTTTTAGTCTCTCTTAAAATTATTATAGATCATTTCATTGTATGTTTGTCAACAGATCAACTTTTCTAGATTTTCAGAGTCCAGTTGATTTGTCCAAACCAAAAGGCTTTGGGAAGAAGTACCTCTCATTGAGGATTGACTGTATGGGAGGGTGGGAGGAAAGGGCTGACAGTGTGGGCGAAGGGGGCAAGACAAGCCAGAATTTACCTCTGGAAGGGCTTGGCTTGTGTACATAAGATCTCATGTACTGATCAGGAAGGTTCTTTCAGAACAGGTCTCCTCAAGCTGTGCTCTGTGTGCAGTTAACCAGCTCTGGTGACTCTCACATGCTCCACAGGCCCCTGACAGTCAAGAGCCAAGCTGATGGGGTGCTTGGCTCTGAACTCACTCACATCTTACAAACTTTAATCTTCAAGCTCCCCTTCCAGAGCACATTCTTCATGATCCGATAACCAACCACGTAGCTCTGAACACCTTTCCTGCACTAGGAAGCCAGCCATGGTCTTTTCAATCTCAGTGGACACACGCTGAAACTCTGTGAACCAAACTGGCTCACGATGCTATGGCACTTGCGTGTTGCTGTTTATGTCCTGCTGCTATCCTGAGGCCCAATGCACAGTCATAAATTAATGATGCAAAATTCATCTTAAGCATCCAAGTAAAGATGAGAATGTAAACATGAACACAGCAGTATAGAATCACTTGGCAAATGTAAATTCAAAGCAAAATCCCCTTAAAAATATAGAAGATGTGCCCACGTGAATAAAGAGCACAGATTTGTAAGTGTGGCAAGTTTACAGGAGTATTTTTCAAATATATGTATTTATTAAGATAGCAGTTGCCTCAATAATGGATAATCCATGCAAATAATCCCATTAACCCCACTTCTCACAGAGGTGAAGCCCTTAATGCTTCAGCTTCATTTTAAATCAAGGCACAGAGAAGTTCCTCCTAAGCCAATGAGATTCTTCCAGAATCAGCAGAAACTAATCCTCTTGGAGAATGAGATCAAGGAGTTTAGTCTATAAAAGCAAAGAAAAACCAGAGCACCCAGCCTCAAAATCAAGTACCACAGAAGAAACCTTGATAGAACACACGCCTTTCCCTAGATCTCTACAAATCGGTCCCAGTGATGGCTAAGGAAGCTCATGCAAATGGTATCCTTTATCGTCTACCCAAGATGGCGTTGCAGCACAAGGAGTATCCTTCTACTCCAGCCTGTCCCCTCATGTAGCCTCTTAAACTATATCAAACAAAGCCACACAACCCTCCCAGTGCATTACTGGAGCCTGGTGTTGAAACCAGAAGGCAGGCAAAAGGCAGTTAAGATTGAAGGAGAAGCGGTCTTCAATGTAGAATACAGTACACAGTCAAGTTTTTAAGAAAGGTGATGGATTTCTGAGATTTCAAAGATGATGGATTCTGAGATTTCGGTGCCTTTTCTGAAAATAGTTATTGTGTAGTACAGGTGCCAGTAAGAGACCATGGATGTCAGCAAAGGAAAAGACATGGGCAAATCAGAAAGTGAAATCAAAGCATTCTCTGGGAGGGGTAAGGAAGGCCTGGAGGCTTGACACACAAAGTAAATAAAAACAGAAGCTACAGTAGAACATTCCAGAAAGGAAAGTCATTGTTAGCCAGACCTGAAAAGGGAAGGCATCAGATAAAACTCGGTTAACGGGACAGGAAAGGAGCTGAGGGTGCAGATGGAGAAGGCTCAAGCTGATTCTGTCAGCCAGAAGAAAGGTGGCTTGACAGTAGGAGAAGCAAAACTCCATGCCCAGAACCTATCCAGATATAAACCAAAAGACCGGAGCATTGAGTATGGGAATTGTCATCATCTGATCTGCATTTGGTGCAGCTCCACGCTGAGAGGCCCAGGCTTGGTGACACAGCCCTGGGATCTATCTGAAGGTTCCACCCAGATGCATGGTACAGTGCAGTTCACCTGTACCATGAACAGTCACTTCTGTGGATGAGACTGATCTCAGCTGCTGGATCATCATAGGGAAAGCCTCCAGTCCTTGCGGACACAGCAAAATGCAGATGCTATAAATCTGAAAAAACGTAAGAAAGGTATAAGATCTAGAAATGGCAAAGACATGGCGGGAAGAGCGGAGGAGACACTGAACAGCATAGGGTCTTGGTTTTACCTAAGGGGGATTCAGGGACAGAAATCGCATGGGTTAAGATTTGATGAGCCTCTAAGATGTGTGTTTTTAAGATAAAACATCCATCAATGTAAGACGTAAAGCATGTCCAAAGTCAGCGAAGACCCAGAGGAGACTGTCATAGGGGAGCTGTTGACATAGAGCTAGAACTTCCACAGCTCTGTCAGACCCTGTCCCTTCTTCATCAGACAACTCACCTCTCGTAGTCTCTCATCGATGACACACACACCTTTAATCATAGTACTCAGAAAGCTGAGGCAAGAAGTTAGCAAGTTCAAGGCCTGACCCCACCCATTCACAGGCTTCCTGGAGGTAGGTGACCACTTCCTATCAGTTCAGATGCCACGTGCCACCCTTCCTTCTGTTATTGAGCAAAGCCTTGTTTATCCCTTTCGATGGAGATTTTCATCTCCTTGACTCAGAAGACTTGACTTCCTTCTGGTGGCCAGTGACATGTAACAACCAGATTGTTAGATAAAAAACATGAAAGCCGATCTGTAGTTGCTGAGACAACATTGCCCTTCGGTGTAATTCTATGGTGAGGGCCATAGGCTCATTCATGGCCATAGGCAGCCACAAGGTCCTCGGGAAATCATTAGGGAAGTGTGTCCCATACCATAGGAGGCATGATGGGGTCCTGCAGGGAAAACCTTCAGATCCATGGGACAAGGGGAGTTTCTGACTCTTACAGATTTTCAGGAGGCAGGAGAGGAGCAATTCACATTCTCAGTGATCTAGCCTGGCCTAGCCTATAGGGCAGGAGGGGACTGGACAAAGGTAAAATTGTGCATGCAGATTGTCTTGCAAGGGGAAGGATAGACCCCAGGGCCCTGGCCAAGTGTGTTCTCTTTCATCCACTCTGTTCAGGAAGGGACTGCAGGGGAATGGGGTTGTCTGAGGAGACTGAGGGCTTTAACATAGACCTGCTAGGAAAACAAGAGCCCTAGTTTACAGTTGTTGGTAACATCCAAGCCATAATGCAGCCACCAGCCACCGAGGCCAACTCCATGCTCTCAGTGTGTGCTTTCTGAGTGCAGATTGTAAGGGGGCACTCGTGTCAGCTCTGGGGTGGTGTGGGCTATCCCTAGAACTCTTTCACTTCTGTCCCTATCACACTCTCAATGACACTGCTTCATTGCCTCTTTCTGGAGCCAGATGTTGGGCGCATAGCAACTTTTGAGCATATCTGGCTTTACTTCATTCAGTTTTCTCTTAGCTATTAGTTCCCTGAAGGCAAGGCTCACACCCCACTGATGTGTAGGAGAACCAGCCTGGAAGGAAGGAACCTTTCAGCTCATCTTCTGAGAGTGTCATGCCTCAGGCTCTCTTCTCTTGTATTACAAATCATGGTCCCTTACAGTTCTAAACCACCCACTGCCTAAAAATGCACCTACTTTGGATAAATAAGAGAATTACATGCAGTGTATAGGCTGTTTTAACCTCTGTAAGTTGTGATTTTCCCTTAATCATGAACCACAGTTTCAAAAGAAAAAGTGTAACTTCCTATCTCACCCCACCTGACCTCTGCTTCTGAAGTTACAATGGGAGGCAGGCAGGTATTGCTGGTCCTCAGAAGATGTGAGACCATTTTGACATTGGGATCACGGGAATGCTGACTACAGGTCTGCTGGATACTAGAGCAGTACCAGCCAGGGGGATACTTCAGAGTTCTCCTGGAAAGACACATGCTCCCAGTGTCACCTGCACCCTGGGAAAATGTTCATGTACGAACAACATTTATTCTACTTTCCCCAAGTCCAAGGATAAGTCTGCCTTCCATATTCTGTAGTGATGTGGAAAGTGAACATTTGCCTCTGTGTCTTAGAATGGACAGCATTTGGAGAGAGCCTTTGGAGAGAGCCTAGCATCAGCACCATATGCTCTGTTTCATCACTTCATGTGCCTCCTGGGCTTGGCTGCAGGACCAGCTCTCTGGGGATAGAACTGAAGCCATGGATGTTGCAGGGGACTTTCTAAGAAGCCCCATAAATAATTAATTCTAGGGGGAAATCTTACCACTGGGCTACTCTGTGTTATATCATGTTGAAAGGACTGGAATGATGTAGCTCAGTGGTAAAGTGCTTGCCTGGTATGCAGAGGCCCTGGGTCCAATCTCCAGAACTACAGAGATAGATCAATAAATAAACAAACAAGAAAACAGTTTGAACATACTAAACACTGCATGGTTTATAATGAGCTTAAGATATTCTTGTTAGTATTTGCTTTAAAAATAAGTATCTCCCGCCTCAGAACCTTCTCTCTACATAAATTAGATCTTCACTGCTCCGTAGTACTGTGCATTCAAATGCTATTACTTCTAAGTCCCAATATGGGCTATTTACTACAGGAGTGGAGTGGAATATTTAAAATCTGGACCATCTCAGAAAATAGGTGATGTGGCTTTTGGAAATTTTTGTGTCTGCCCATGAGGAGGTCAAAGTTCTGGGTGACACAGAGGACTAGTACCCCTTTCTTATACTCCATCTTCCATTCATTTTGCCCTCTGGTTTAAATTCTCCTGACAGATTCGGATTTCCTCTGAGCCCAGTGCATTCACCAGGCCTCTCTCCACCACTGTCCGATCAGCTGGGCCGCCACATTGCCACCATTCCCTTTAGCATTGTCAAGGCTCCAGCCTAGGGCCTTGTGTTTGACAAGCAAGGGGACCATCGCCCAGACACATGTCCCCAGCTCTGAGATGCTTTTGACTTTTATTAATAACTTTACTGTGTGTGATTCTCCTTTACAGTGTGACGGTGAGCCCAGTGTCTGGGCTCGTGTTCTATCAGTGTGCTCAGTGGCCCACCATCTGGCTTCCTGGTCCTGCTCCCCCTTCACAGGTTCCTATCACTGCCATTTCAATAAACTAAAGTCCCATCTCTCCTTTGAATGGTTATGTTTACCTACTGTCATTTACAGAGAGGCTTTCTTGAGAATTTGAGCTTTAAATTTGTTCTACTTTCCCCGAATTCACTTAAATATTCCATTTATCTATATTTCGAATATATTCATTCCCTACTGTACTCAACTCTACAATACACTCAGAGGCCAACGTCTGGAAAGAAGCCAGCCCTCCAGACACATCCACAGATAAGTGGGAAAAACCATAGATGGCTTAGATAATTTATGGAGAATATGCATCTGGTGAGCATCCGGTGAGCATTCAGCGGCTCTGAACGGATTGAAAAGAACCACGTAATATTTCCAATGGGCTGATGAGGAAGGGCAAGACATCCAGAGAGGAATTAATGCCAATAAAGGTGGCAGTGTGTGCCATACTGAAAAATGGGAAAATATACATTAAAAAATAAACGTTTCTGTGAATCCCAGCTCCGACTGGTAAACGCCACACACCTTTGGTTGAATCTCCTTCATCTGAAGGTCAGAGCCCTTTGTAAATATTTGATAAATGTGCAGAGCTACAATGTAGCCCTTTAATGTCCTCAGTGTTTCCCTCAGTGTGACATTAGCATCAGTTAGGGGAGAGTGTGTGTGCTTTCCTGGGATGTCTCATAACTGTCACAAAGATGGACCTAACCATCCTTATCTCCAGAAGATGTTTCTGGCCAGCTTGTTTGAAGACAATAAGAACTACATCCCATTGTTTTCCAAATTCTCATATTTCCAACCTAATCTGCCATTCGTGACTGGTTTATTGTGGCTTCCCAACTCTGGTATACCATCATGGTCACTGACCCTGCTACACGTAGAGGGCAGCCATGCTGCCCGCCTTGCAGCTAGCATGGACAGCTGTGAGACCAGCTGCTGACCTCAAACAAGAGACTCCAAAGGCAGAAAAGTCTTACAGTCTTCCCCTTATTTGAACTTGACTTCAACCTCAGATTTTTGCATCAGTCAGAGATACCCTGGCTTACATCAGGGTTGAGATATATAGGAGTCCTTCTTTGGACATCGCCACAGCTTTTTTGCCAGACCTTCTTTCCATGAAAATTACAAAGGAGACAGGAGCATAAGCCTGCAATGGCAATGGGGTCACTGCCTCAGCATCCCTAAAATTGTACAACTGTAACCTGGGGAATCCCCCACCACCACTGTGTGCTAAACCATTGTAGCTAAGACTCCAAGGGCATGAACATTTAACCAACTCAGCAAACCCTTTGTAAACTCTATTCATCTAGGTCTGCCCAGTGCCAACGTGAGATGCCACTGCCAGCAGACCCTACAGCCTTAGCCAGGAAACACCCATTTAGCAATCAGGAGTGTGACCCACAATAGCCACAGCGTTGCCACACAAACAGAGACTGTGATGAGAGTGGCTGTCCACACTTCCACTTCCTGGGCTGCCAGATGAAGACAAGAAGCTCTGTTCCAGAGCATTGTTGGGAAGTACCTAAAAATAACATACCTGGGACATTTATGTGCATTGCTAACCAAATGCAGGTGCAGCTCACACGCGCTGTTGGCTGCGGCACAGCGCTGATGCCTAACACCTGTAATTCATTTCCTCTTTACCTTGTGAACACGAGGGCCCTATCAGAGGGCAGACATCTTTTTCAAGTGGAACACTTTGTAATTTAGAGGGCTCGTTCCGCCAGACTAATCTGATTGCTCATTATGATTCATTTGTAATATTTTAATTTTACAGATTTAGTTTGACTAGAAAATTGGCCAATGTGAGACAGCCCGAAGTATCAATTGTGGTGCATTTGTAGGACCTTTTGCTTCCTTCCAAGTCACTTTGCTATAGTCATCCTTCTCCAGAATCAATAATCAGAGATTGGGTCTTAATTTAATTGAAGACATAGCAGATGATAGAAGCTTTATCTATAGCTCTCACAGACATTCCATACGCCACGAGCAACATAACTTACCGAAGAGGGGGAACTGTGTGCTTCTAAGACAAAATGTAGTGGGGAGACAAAATTGCTTTTTAAAAAACTGCCACAGACTGTCCCTATCTGTGACTTCTCCTCAACATTGTCACCGCTTTGATGATTAATCAGTTAAACAGGTATCTTCACTAGCTTCCGTATAGAAGGCAGGCCTCTTCCTAGAGAAGGAAGATAACCCCGAGGCAGAAACAACACACAGGTCTGGTCTTTTGGAGCCTCTCAAGAATGATCAAGAATCTGATCCCAAAGCAAGGTATATGGGTGTGCTTTAGCATCCAAATTTAAAACCAAATCAAGTTTCCAGGCCCAAAGAGCTGCAGGCACAATCAGTGCCACATCGGTGACCTCCCTATACAGTGGAAACACAGACATGAATGTTGTCTCTGGGAGCTATTGTTTAGCTACTCTCTGGTCAAGAGTTAGGGATAGTGATAACAACTACCTTGAGAAGAACAAGGGAAAGGCCAGGGGCAGCAGGACAGCAGCCATCAGTCACTGACTGAATTCCTGGGCTCTTTCCTTCTTCTTCACTTCTGCCCTGCACAAGAGGGTGAGCCACCGTGAACTCTGCACTGGTGAGAGTGTGCCCCACCCCCCTCGTTGTAATACACATGATGAGGTCCCCTCTCTAAGAATGTTACGTGCTCTTCTGAACAGAAAAAAACAAAACAAAAACAAAAACAAGAAAAACAGAATAAATGTCCAGCAAAATGATATTTTCCCACTTATTCCAGATTAAATTTAAACATCACACATTAAAATATGGAAACAGGAAGTGAAGGTAGAACCAGAGTCAAGGGAACAGTGATGAAGAGTGTCACAAACAGGATGATGTCACCTGATAGTCTTATATGAAAGAGCGGCACCATGAAAATGAGGGCTTACGGTCACATGTCCCCTCCCCACCCCCTGAAATCCTGTCTTCTGTGTCCTGTTTCAGATATCTGTTGCTACATGAGAAACTTTCCCAGAATGTCGATTCTCTCACCCATGACTCTGCTCCCATTTCACAGTTGTGTGAGCAATGGGTGTGGACAGGACTAAGCTGAGCCATTTGTTCCCCCACAGTACTGGTTAACTTGCTTGGTGGTGTAGGAATGCTTACATGTCTGATACTTTATTAAGGATCAAGGAGATGTATGGATTTTTACTGTGCTCAGTGATGAGAGACCAGCACCTCTCTCCTGATGGTGAGATCAGGGCTCAGAAAACTCAGGAACAAGGTCTCAAGAGACAGGCAGTGGGAACTGCAGGCTTCTAGCATGAGCCCAGGGATGGCAGCGTATCATCCATGTGGTCTTCTGCTGCATAAAGTGACCGCCTCCAGAGGCTGCACAGGAAGGGAATAAAAAGAATTTATAAGCATGTTCTATCCTTCCATAATCTTTTCCTTTACAAAGTTAATGTCTCACAAATAAATCTGGGAGCTGAATTTTCTCATCATTTTACATTCTTCTTCCTCTATCATCTGGTGCCTTCATGCTGACGCTGCCCCATCTCCACTGAGCCCTTTTCTCTAGGACTGTGCGGTAGATTGTCACCTCCTACTAATAACAAGGCAGCTTCCAGTCTCTTGGCTTCCTTGCTTCCCAACAGCTGCATTGATTGTACCCCCTTCAGTCCCACCATTACCTGGCTAATTTCTTTACTGCTTAATGTCTCCAAGACGCCTATTTTCACACACTGTTTCTAGTCTTCACCATGCCCTCATGGGTTTATGCTCATGAGTGAGCACCTCACCTCATGAGTTTATGCTTCTGTTACCAGACTCTGTAGGATCCCAGCATGAGCCCTAGAATCCCCTGGAGCCTATTGAAGTCACCTATCTTCAATAGCCTCTTTTAAAAGTGAATGCTTCTTTCTGTGAGTTTAAACTTTCTCTAGCTGACAAGAGGCAGAGAGGGACCTGGGGGAAGGGATGTGGACAAAAAACGCATTTACTTAATTCCATGCTGTTAAACCGAAGGTGTTAATTGCCAGAGGCTAGTGATTTTCAGACACAAAACAAACAAGTGAGCCTTTAGTCTCCAGAAGCCATCAGCTTCTAGCATCCAGTACAGTTAGAGAATTAAAAGGCAGGAGATCACAGTCTTTTGGCCCTTGTCCAATGTTGTGTCCCACTTCAACCAGTTCCTGTAAAGCCAGACAGCACCCCCAGCAACAACTAACGAAGAAAAAACAGAGAAAGGGGGTTATGCAGTATGGCCACACTGGGGAGGAACAGAGGAGCCCAGTGATACCCTTATCCATCTTCAGACTATTGACATGAGGTCTATTTTAAATCAGAGGTAGAGATGCAGGTAAAACTTGGCAGGTACGGTGAAAATGCATTCCTGCCCATCACTGATCCACCATTGTCTTGTCTCCCACCAGGCCGTCTGATAAATTGTCAGGACCGAGCATGATCTTTTTCTAGGGGACAGGCTCCTCTGGCTGGTATCAGGGTTTAGCCTTCCTCTTCTCCCATCATGGGATTCCTAGGGCTACCCAAGTATTTGGATAGCCATGGGAAAGTATATCTTTAGAATATGCATTTGGGTATAGCTCCATTGACATATTGGTTCAATAACCATCTATTATGGTGCTAAGAGACAACCTAAGTGGCTACAGGTGAGGGAGCACCTGACAGCAGGCTATGCAGTCTCACCACTTAAGAAGCTACACTGGGAGTTGGGTCTTCCGGTGAGTCACCATGGACCTCTCCCCATGTTATCCTTACCCTCAGAGTATCAGAGTCAAGCCACAGTGAGCACATGCTGGCTCTCTGAAGCCCATGTTGAATAATGTATTTGTTTTCTCCTGCCATCTCTGCAGCCTCCTCTCAGAGCTGACTGCTGTGGCAGAGGAGAAGAGAGAAAAATTGCCTGGCTTAGTGAAGTTGGAGGGAGATTTTATCGGCGTGTTTAATAGCTAGGGTTGGCATTCAATTTTGAATTTCCCTGCTGTGGCAGGGGAATGTGAGGCTCTACATTACCTTTTCTTTCATCCTTCTCAGCTATATTTCCTCTGGAAAGTTTTCCACTGGCCATGAAAGCCACCAAATACAAGAAAGATCAATAAAAACTTTTTAAAAATAGCATCCAATAAGTGGCCCATAAAATGCCATTGTTATAACGTAAAGTACAGCCTTGTCTTCGGAGATAACATCTATTACCACTTCAGATCTTTTAGTTGGCTTTAAGTTCTCCATCTCCAATAACATAGATGTGGGGTCGGAGGAAAATAACATCTGCATTAACTGAATGTAGTAACAAGTAATGAGACCCACTGAACTAGTCCTCATACTCTGAGGCGTATAGATAATCCTTCCTTCCTTCCTTCCTTCCTTCCTTCCTTCCTTTCTTTCTTTCTTTCTTTTTGCCCTTAAAAAATATTTTAAGTTTTGAGATAAAGTTTCACTTCACTTACCCACATAAACAATCCTGATGCTTCTCCTGCCTCAGACTTCTGATTATCTAGGCATACAGATTTGCATCAGCATACTTGGCTTATTGTTTTTCCTTATGTGCATTGTTAGCTTAGAGTCTTCCTTTTATGATTTTCCCATTGAAGTATGCATATTTTAACCTAAATGCTAATTTTAAAAGTATGTAAAAGTATGTAAATTTGTTTCACATGTGCTAGGTATGTTGCCTATGGGTCTTCTTCTTCTTCTTCTTCTTCTTCTTCTTCTTCTTCTTCTTCTTC
>JADRCH010000730.1:1293798-1311804 GCA_019843965.1 Rhynchomys soricoides | reverse complement strand
TCTTCTTCTTCTTCTTCTTCTTCTTCTTCTTCTTCTTCTTCTTCTTCTTCTTAGAGTAGCTTTATTGAGTTCAGGTGAAAACTATCCATTAGATTTAGCAAAAACAAAACAGAAGCAAAAACAAAAAGAACAACCAAATAAAACAACAAGAAAACAACAGAGCAACAACAACAAAACTGTCAATGAACTTTGAACCAGATCTCAGCTTATTGTGAATTTTTTTCTTCATCTAGTTGTCTGAGGTTAGATTACAATCTGTTAAACCTAAAAAACTTAATTTTTTCTTTCTAATGAATTGAACAACACCTCAAGCCAGATGTTGACAAGGAGATACCCATAAGCACATTGAAGAACAATCACTAGGAATCATAGGAACCAAAGCCCTGAGGAAGCCCGATCTAGGAACCATTCGTATGAAGAAAGTTCAGGTTCACATAGGATACAGAAGAAAAGGTGTTTCAAGGCTGAGGATCCCTAGAGAAGCATGTTTCCAGATACAGTGAAATACAAGGGCAAGCAAGACTTGTAATCATAAGGTATTTAAAATGTTAAGTAAGCGATGGCAGCATATATCTGGAATCGCAGCACTAGAGAGTGGGAGGCAGAGGCAAGAAGATCACCAGGTGTTCTAGAGAACAGCCTGGACTTTGTGATAAAAAGATTGTCTCAAAAAGGGCAAGGGAAAAGCAAAAGGAGAGAGAAAAAAAGACTAAAGTCTGAGAGAGGCACTAAAACGAAATGAGCCATGGAAAGTAGAATGAAAATATAGGTTTGGAGCTCACCCTAATGAGTTTTGATGATGGAGCAGGAAAGAAGAGCTTCGAGCATGAAGGTGTTCTCCCGCTATTACTGACGAAGCCTAATTTCCAGTCAGTCATTGTCAGATTGGAAACCAAAAGAGAATTAGGAGAATCCTGTAGAGTCTAGAAAAGACCATGACAGAACATGGTCTAAACAGGAGTGCTTGAGTAGAAAGAAGTGAGGACAGACAGGAAGGCATTGCATGTGATGACCACAACAGAGTCTAACAGCTCATAGCAGGGCCAATGGGTGAGGTGCTAGCAAGGCGAGAAGTGGAGCTTATGGAGGGAGCATGGGTAGACTTGCCACATGGCAACACAGGGGAAGCTCACACCATAGAACACACAAAACCACCTGGAGCCCGACCAACCATGAGTTATGGCTTTGGCTAAATATCTTTATCCTCAAGGAATTCAATGTTCTTCTGGAAAAGGGGGGAGAACATAATATGTTTAAATATTCATCAATGCAGAGATGAGTTACATGGTTCTTTCTAGAGTAATACAGTTTAGAACAAAGACATAAATGTTTAGAGCAAGTCTCAGTCAAAAAGTGACAGAACAAGAAAGACCCATCTGCTCTTAAATTCTGAGCTGTCGACTCTCGCTTACCAGTAGCCAGAAGCAAACGTGGTGGTTATCATTGTCTGTTGAACTGAAATTTGCCAATCATCAAACATCATGTGTTAAAGATACCTTGTTTTAAGCCCCACAGAAGCTCCATGTGGGAGATGCTCGTTGCTAGTTGATTTTTCACATGTGGAAACTGAAGTTCAGATCAGGCAAGGAGTGAAGTACGTCTGCCCTCCTTCCATAGTAAGACTGAGCATGCTGATGAAGACTCTGTGAGGGGTTAGCCCAGTATCTACTGAAAACAGCAGGATGCATTATGGGATGGATGTCTTGTTCCTTAATGAGAGTAGAGCTAACTGACCTTCTCGGGGACAGACCAGTGGCCACACTTCACAAAGTCAGTGCTGCACTAGGCTGGGATCACCACCGAAGGGTTACTATGTCATTGCATAGCCCTGCTTTCAAGTAACTCTGTATGATATTGGTAAAAGATGAGCCAGTGGTACCTTTGCTGGGAGTCACCAACAAAAAGCCATCTTTGATCTAGCACAAATTCATTGAACATCTTGAACAAACTGCTGCTTCCTACCATTAGGTATATTGTCTAGATAGTGATCAATTTCATTAGATTACTGTTATTTGGGGGCTATTAAAATGAAAGCACTTTGGAATGGCAATGGTTTCTATTAACATTGCTAGAATTGTTTGCTTGACTTCAAACTTCAAGCATCTGTCCTCAGTGGGACAAAGTCAGAGGCCATCAAAGGATGAGAAGCCAATTCATTCTGAGATTTTTCCAAGAAGACTTGGAAGGCCTTGTGGGAAACAAACTGTTCGAAAGCTGGAGTGATGACTTCCCACGTACCTTGTGTATTCATTCACTCCAGTTTGGAATTCTCTTTTCCGTCCTTCCCCACCATGAATCAACAGTGCTTAGAGTATAGTAAGACTGAGTCAGATGAAGATACTTAACAGCCAACCATTGGGCTGAGGTCGGGGACCACTGTGGAAGAGATGGGAGACAGATTGAAGGAGCTGAAGGGGATGTCAACCCCATAGGAAGACCTACAGTGTCAACGTACCTGGACCCCTGGGAGCTCACAGAGACTAAGCCACCAACAAAAGAGCATACATGGGCTGGTCTGTGACCCCTGGCACATGTGTAGCAGAGGGCTGCCTTCTCTGGCCTCAGTGGGAGAGGGTGAACCTTATCTTATAGAGACTTGATGCTTCAGGGAAGGCGGATGCATAGCAGGGAGCACCCTTTCTGAGGCGAAGGGGAGTGGGAATGGGGTGAAGAACTCCGAGAGGGGGAACCAGGTTGGGGGCAGCATTTGGGATTTAAGTAAATAAAATAATCAATTTACAAAAAGACTACAGTAAGACAGATCCTCCAGGGGTGAGTGCCTACAAGAGGGTTATAGTCCTGGTTGAGACACCATCTCCATTAAAGGGCGCCTTAAACGAAAGCTATTCCCTACTCTTTCCATGGCACCACCTCAGGAGAAACAGCATAGGGACACGCTGCATCGTCAGCCCATGAGACTTCAACTCAGCAAGCTTTCTCTCTGTGTAGCATAAACTAAACTACTATGCCGGGATGCGATTTGCTCCTGCCCTACCTCTGCCCTCCCCACAAGAGTCTGTTAGTATGTGTCTGCCTCCTGTAAAACCCTCAGTACTTAAGGATATTTAATAATAAAAGCCCGCTTGCGTCCATCTTAGTCTTCTTAGATAAACCCCTGCCACAATACTGTTCAGAGTGTGCTTTACTTGTATCACCAGATTACCTGGCATTACATTTGTGTAGTTTTGATGGAAGAGAGCTCAGTTTACACATAGACACACACACATACACACACACACACATACACATACACACACACACACACACACACATGTGCATGCGTGCATGAACACACAGAGAAAGGGAGACAGAAAGACAGAGACAGAGAGACACACGGAGAGAGATATTGAGATTTAATTTTGCCTTATCATCCTGCCCTGGCCTCTACCATAGATGTATCCAGACTCTGCTCCTTCCATCAGCAATGTCTTCACTGCTCACTGGCTCAATCTTGGGGGTGGAGATAGTCAGTTGCTCTCCAAATTTCTAACAACACAATTGAAAGATACAGACTCTGAGGTTCTCATTATTTGAGTGATTATTTAGAAGTAATAAAAGTAACTCATATAGGAAAATTAGGTGCATTGAGGAGCCACTGGTAGCTGCCAGACTCACTCTGATGTCAAAATATCTACATATGTTATAGCTCATCTTCAGATATGGGAGGTCTGTCCAGTTAGCTTCAAGGCATCTCCAGATTTCTCTACGAGGCTACGCTCAACTAAATCTCTAGTCCTGTGGGATAGGGCATTTCTGTCTTTCATCCTCTGAACTTCAGCTCCTTTGAAACTATTTTTTCCATTCTCTGATATACCAGCATGGATTAACAAGAAATCTTGAATTCAAAGCACAGAGCCACTTCTATAGGAGTGTAAGTGGTACACCGTAGACAGTTGCTCGCCTCTGGTAGGACAGTGTCTGTAGCATAATCAGATGCTGACTTATCTGGGAACAAGATGCCACACTACCCAGGCTCCCGTATCACCCTGAAGTCAGGCCCTTAGGATGCAGAAGCCTGATCAATCTCTGTGGCCAGCTCTTTGTGAGGAGAGTATGTCTACTGTTCTGCCTTTTCCTTCTGCATTGCAGAGAGAGGAAACTGAGAGGCCAGTGGGTATAGAAAGGCCAGAGCCAGAGCTCGAGCTCTCAGACTTGTTTCAGTCGGAAAATGATCAAAGGACTTAAGTGAGGAAGACTAGTGAGCATGCATTGCTCTGAGGACTTGAAGTCTTGCTGTTAGTCTGTCTGTCATTAGTGTGAGAGGAACTAATTCAGGTTTAAAAACCATCATGATCATATAGAGGCTGCCCTCTATGCAAAACATGCAGAGCCACATGTAGGAGCTTCCCCTGTCGGCTCCTAGCCAACAGGGCCAGGCGAGAGGAGAGAACCCGGTCCAGCCGAGTCTATCCAGGAATGAGCTGGATGGCGAGTGTCGGCTTGTAGAAGCAGGAACACAACTCTAATGTAGTACTCTCTCCCGCTTATATAGAGAAGGCAAAGGGGCTGGGCACTTAGGGATGGGGAGAGATGATGTAGGAGGCAGGGAAGGGGAAGGTATGACTGACAGGGCCAATAGCATAGCTCTATGTCAACAATGACAAGGTAGAGGGAGGGCCAAACAGGTCTTGCTGAGTCACTTCTATGCGGAAGTGACTGAGACAGGTCTCAGAACTCGAGCCAGGCTAGGGTTTGTCCCCAAAGGCCCAAACCAGGGTCAGAATGGGCCCCAAGACTGCCTTTTCCTGGGACCTCACCCTCTCGCCCTCGGGACAGCGGGAGGAGGAGAACACCCCCAGTGCCATGCTGTCAGGGTCCAGGTCCAAGTCCTGGCCCAGAGCTGCCGCCGCAGTCACTGCTGAGAACCTGGGACGCCTGCACCCCACTCCTATGGCTGGGGTAGCCCCAGGCTGCATGCTGTGCTCCCCTCTGTGGGCCAGGGAGGTGCGCCCCATGGCCATCTGTGGCCCCTGCTCCTCTAAAGAGGAAGCCGGGCGCTCTCCTCCCTGTGCCATTGCCAGCTTGAAACCTGGGGCCCACGGGCAAGCGGCCTCGGGCTCACCCCCCACCCAGACAGGCTGCCTTGGGCCCTGCTGCCCCCCAGACGAGGTGCAGAGGGCGGCCATGGCCCAGGCCCAGACTGGGCAGTGGAAGGGGAACGGCTCCAAGGGCCATCACCATGGAGACAGCCCCAGCTCTAGCGGCGCCACTCTGCTCACAAACTTCGGCACAGCCCCCAGCACAAGCATCACAGCCACTCGAGATGTGGCTGTGCCGCTCGCAATGCGGCAGCGGGTGGTGCCGCCAGAGGTCCAACACCCGCAACATCGGTATAACTTGCATGTACTCCTGAAAGTAGCCTTTTTCAGAACATACACACACTTTATCATATATATATATATGATATATCATATATATAGTGCGTGTATTCATATGTATACACATATATGTGTATATATACATGTATGTATATATGTGTTCATATGTATACACATATATGTGTATATATGTGTGTGCGTATATTTATTTATGTGTATATATATATGGGATCTGCCAAAGAAACAAATTGCAATTCTAATTCTGGAATTCAGAACCCTTAAAGAGTAAGGACCCCTGCTCCAAAGCAGAAAATTTGGGGAATTTTTACACAATACCCTCATCTATTCACTAAATGAACACTAACTCCTGCTTTGCACATTTTTCTTTGACTTAAATTATATATTTATCAGTTGCCTTTTACAAAGAACCTAATTGTCCGTGGCCCCCTGGGATTAGTTACAGTTGCTTGCCTGAGCATGGGGAGTAAGCGAAGGCACTTCACACGTGGCCACACCACTGAGCTTCCCAGGGACTGTGACTCTTCTTAGTCTACCTGGTCACGTTAGGTTTTCCCCTCTGATTGCCAGCTCTGGGGTCTGTAGAGCTCTGCCTCACATTCCTCCTCATTTCCTTAATGCAGCTTTACCCTGGTATCTGCAAGAGGGCAGGACTCCATCACTACTGAAGGCATCCTCAGTAGTAAAGATCTCAGCTCTCCTACTCCTAGCCCCAAACAATATGCATATATATGTATGCTACAAAGCTTGGCAAAGATAATACAAGCTAACTTTATAATGGAGTCTTGTTCATTTGAAACTAAGTCTTTAGAATGGGGTGGGAAGAATACCAAGTTACTAAACATTTTGAGATTTTATTCCACCTGTAAGCATTCTGAGTTTTTCTTTAACCCCATCTCAATACGGGGAATATGTGCAGACTCTTCATTGCAAAGCCAAGCGTGATGGGATGCCAGGATCCGTGGCTGCCGAACACCAAATATTGTCTGAGATGAATTAAACTCTGCTTCATCCCAGAGGAAAAGAAAAAAGTTTGCCAAGCTGAATGAGATTGGCAGCGAGAAGGGGGACTTTTCCAGGAATAAATCTGACGTTGGAAAGTAGCATCTTAGGAAGCAGGGCTCTTTAAAGGATAGAAAATCAGATAGCTCTCTCACTACTGTAAAATAAGAACCAATTTTCATAGGATTTGAACGGATAAATCATCCCATTGCTTTACAGTCACACAAGGGAGAGGGCAGAATAATAGAATTTGGGAAATGGAGAGCCGAGCTGAGAGCACTCTGACCCCACAGTCAGAATGAGAGGCTCCGAGGACCCTGGCCGATGTACTTTCAAATATATATTGATTTATTAAGTGCTTGATTTTGGAGGGCAGTAAAATTATTTTACTATATCTTACTTTAAGTTTCTTGGCAACAAGTAATAACACACCCCTTAGATATTATTTTTAAAGCAATCGTGGCTACTTGGGATCTCTGTTTTCTCATTAACTCTAATTAGTGATTTCTTGTAGCTTTCTGTTCTCTCAAGTCTTTTCCACCATTTAACAAATATTCAAATGGGAAAGTTTGCATTTTGAATGTTTTTCCCCTCAATACTATTTTTTAATTGACGTTTTTATTCTTAAATATACATTCTAATTCTAGAACACGTATGAGCCAATGCGGCCACCCTAATAGCCACCATGGAGAGCTTTCCCTTCGCCCACCTCTCCACTGCTGGCCCTCATAGGTATTCTTTCTCTTGTCCCCAACGCCTCATGCCATGTGCCATGTCCTGCACTACAGCTCTGTCTTTCTGAGATGCCCCTGAATGACCCATGCAATGGGGCACTTAGGACCTGTCGCAATGACCCATGCAGTGGGGCACACTTAGGACCTGTCGCAATGACCCATGCAGTGGGGCACACTTAGGACCTGTCACAATGACCCATTCAGTGGGGCACTCTTAGGACCTGTCACAATGACCCATGCAGTGGGGCACACTTAGGACCTGTCGCTCCCACTCAGCACGGTGACTTTGCCATCTCTCTCTGCTGTGGGATCCTGGCTGTGCTCTAGTGTGTGCTAGTACTCTGGTGTGCTTGGCCAACTCTTCTCTCTGAAGAACATCTAGGACATTAGGTCTCTAGCTTGTGGCAGCTAGGAAGAGAGCAGCTGTCAGCACTCATGAATATGTTTCCTGTGAACTTGAGTCTCCTTGTCTCCCTGATTTTCAGAATTTAGTTATCTCACCCCTTTTGACATTTGGAAAGAGATTATTTATCTTTAGCCTTTGGAGATCCTGGTTCTTAGGTTCTCTAAACTCATTTTCAGAACTGCTTTCTTAACTTCTTTTCCAGAAAAATAAGGTTGGCCATAGTTTGTAAACCACCGTATTTTATGTCTTTTTATCTTTTTTTTTGCCAATTTTATCTCCAAGTACAGTTTTCCTTCAAAAATGACTAGAAGTTTGGGTTCTTATTTTCAAACTCAGACACATTGGTAAAAACGTAGAATGTTGTCTCCCCAATGTAGACTCTAACATCACAGATCAAGGTGTGTTCTTATCCAACTATGTCTGCAAGGAGACTTTCCAGTAAATACTAACAAGCTCAAACACATTGAGAAGTCAGGTATGATGGCATGTGCCTGCAATCCTGTCACATCAGAGACTAAAGCAAGTGGCTTGCTGTGAGGCCCAGCCAGCCTGTGCTACATAGCAAACCCTTGCTTCAAACACAGGACAAGAAACAACATTGTGTCTCATTTGAAATATTTTAAAGAAAACTATACACTGATTTCTAACCTTTGTAGATGGCACACATATGAGTGTTTCATAATGAACATAATTATATTTTAAGGGAGTCATAGTTTAAAAACAAAACAAAACAAAAACAGAAATATCTCCAAACAGTTGTTTTTTAATGTTTTCCTTGAAAATTTCTTCAGGAACAAGAAGGCATTTTAGTTCTTGGTAAAGCTTAATGTTACTTAATGTGACAATACAGGTCTTACATATTTAAAATATCAGCTATATGGCCTTCTCCTTGGATTAACCTTGATATCACAGAATAAAGTCCAGAGCATGCCCATGTGGAATGCTGTTTTAAAGCTACTTATTCTCAGGGACTTCTGCTGTGCTGAAAAATTGTATTTCCTCATCAGGATATGGAGTCAATGATGGAGGATCATGGAGTGTCAGCGTGTTCTCCAAAGCTAGGCAGGTCATCACCAACAGTTATGTCGATGATCTTGAGAAGATTCAGGAAGTCGCTGGAAAGAAACAACTGACTCTGGTTTTCTTTGGGTGCACTTTTGAGGGTTGCACAGTAACATAAGTAGTGAAACTATGAAGTCACATAAGTTCACAGTCACCCCCAATTTCAAGCCAATTAACAGGGAGGACTTTACTACACAGTAGAGTTCTAATTTCTTGGGAGAGTTAATTAACTATTTTAGTGGCATCCTTTGTGCTTCATAAATCTCTGCTTCCATTTCTTTGCTCAGCCTCTTATTATAAATCGCATGGTGAATAAAATTCCTTCTCGAACACATCCTCTGTGTCCACTTCTGTGAATCGTTTTCCTCTAGTAAAATGGTGGCCCATACACACCCATCAGATGGTATTTTTCAGTACAAAAACGTACTCAGGTTGGACTTACATTTTTTGTACATAATGTTATTCAAAACAAGTTATATGAGTAAAACTATTACTTTCATGTACGTTGTCTTGAGGAGGTGATATGGTCATACAGTGAGGAGCATGCTTGTCCAGCAGTGCAGCCACCCTTGTCTCTTGCATGTATTGTAGCCTTTCCTCCCGAGAGTCTTCAGGACAAATTTCTGTGCATCTCTCAACAGAGATATTTTTTTTTTTTTTTTTTTTTTTTTGGCTTTTCGAGACAGAGTTTCTCTGTGTAGCCCTGGCTGTCCTAGAACTCACTCTGTAGACCAGGCTGGCCTCGAACTCAGAAATCCACCTGCCTCTGCCTCCCAAATGCTGGGATTAAAGGCGTGCACTACCACTGCCCAGCTCTCAACAGAGACCTTGATTGGAAGATTATGCACTCCAATGTGCAATCATGCAACTTGAAGAGAAGATCTCTACCATTCTGGTTGAAACAGGGGGGAGACTTTCCTAAAAGACAGAGATTTCATTTTTTTACTGCTAGAGAAACAGGGCAAGAAAAACAAAATACATTTCTGAATTTTTACTTTAAAAGATTTGCTAAAAACTAGACAAGTTGATAATGTTGCAAAAGTTCATTTGATCCTTGTAGACTGTTTCACCTTTAAATAGAATCATTAGCTCAAATTTCAGGTCTCTTCAATCCCATACATTGATAGTTGTCATTAATGGTAGCAAATATAAACCTGTATTTCATACAAATAGCACAGAGTGATGTGTGGGTGGGTGGGAGGGTGGTGGGTCTGCTGGCAATCAAATCCAGGGTCCTGTATGTGCTAGGCGAGCACTTGTGCCAACTGGGCTACATCCCTAGCTCCATTTATTGTTTTCAATCGAATGTTTCCCTTTTTAGTCTTGTTACCTGGTCACATGTCTCATGGATAGAACTTACAGGAATTAGGCATCTTATGTTCTTGCTAAATAGCACCACCATTCTTAGAATTATTTGGGTGGATTTTTTGTTGTTGTTTAGCATCATTGTGGGAATGCTTTGATCATTTGTAATGGGGAAAGCCATTCCATTATACCTAAAACACAAAGTCCACCCAGTTTTCTGGGTAAGGTGTACACCACTGCATATGTCTCCATGAGGTAGGGATCCCAGTCTCCCTTCAACACACTGCCGCTCAGCCTGCAGTGGAGACATTCAGTCTGAATGACCAAGCCCAAGTCCATCTGTACGGAAAACATCGATGGTTATTAATTTTATTAAATATTATTTTTATTTAATGTTTTCAAAATTAGAATAATTCTAAAAAAATAGATAACCTAAATCAGGCTTGTCTGACCTGCAGTCCACAGACTTCACACACCCCATTTACAGCTAGGAATGTGACACAAGACAAAATTGTAAGTTTACTTAAAATATTATATGATTTTTTTTTTTTTAGTAACCCAACTGGGCTGTTCTTAACTGTGAACTTTGTAGTCGGTGCCATGTGTCAAAAAGTTGGACACACCTGTCCTAAGTATTTCTCGTGATACCCAGGGGCTCAGCTGAGAGAATGCCAGTCCACACATGAACTCCAGTGCTCTGATCACTAAATTAAGAAGCTACAGGGTAGGTGAATGCAAGTAAAAGCCAGCCCAGGTCCAGACCAATGCATCTCACTATGAAATGGCAACTGAAAGAAACAGATTCAGATGCTCAGACCAGGCTCTTGTCCACACCTGTGCATTTATGACAAACTTCCCAGAAATCCAGATGTGGTTGGTCTGGTTTAGACTACAGCTCTATATATTACAGTTAACACCTCTGTAATACACTGTAAGTGGAACACAACCATCTACCCATTCATAATGTTGTTACTGCTGCGATGGTGACAGAGTCTGGTTGACTGTCTGACCTTATGCTTTTACCATCTGATCCTTCCTGTATTAGACAGGGTTCATGAAAGAACAGAACTGACAGAAGGGACAGGTAAATTAGGAGGGGGGTTTATTAAACTGGCTTACTGGAGATGATCCAGGTAGTCCAACAATGGCTCGGAAATCTCAGTCAGGTGCTGGTGTGGTGGAGGATTTCTGGAGAGCCACTGGTCTTTGGGTATGAGTTGGAATCCAGAAAGAGTTGTATTTAATACTGTCCATAGCACAGGATAAATAAGTATGTAAGAGAGAATGAGGGCAAGCAGGAAAAAAAATCAAGTGTTTAGTGTCCTTCTTCCACGTCCTGGCTGTCACAGGAGGTGTGGTCCACATTTAGGATGCTTCAGGTAATCTGATTAAGATTACCTCCCAGCATCTTGGGTTTTAATTGATCCTAAGATTGGTCATCAAACTTCCCATACTAAGTTGGCTGAACCTCCTGCTCAGATAGCATGTTTGCTTCCTATGGAGAACCATTACAGGGCAGCCGCTGTCCACTGAGAGTCATTTGAATATTACAGACACAAAAGTGCCCAAGTAAATTTCACTTAATCACATTATCACCTAAATTATAAGGCTTTGTGCTCTTCTAAGTAGTTTATCATTTCATCGAAATCAGAAACTCCAGGAAGCAGAAGAGTCAAAATGAATTATCTGAAATCTTCCTGGAGGAGACAGAACCGTGAGTGAAAACTTGCACGTCAGCATTTTATGGATGTGTAAAGAAGATGAAGGTGTGAGCTACTTGCACTGGAATTCATCACACCCCCATGAGTAGGATTTAATACCATCCTCTGGTCCAATGTGTCACAGTAGGATTTTCACGTGAAACTGAGCCACAGAATGAGTTTCAGCCCATTGCTGTGGTCTGCTATGTATTGTGGACCCCGGAATTTCATTCCCAGGTGCTATAAGCCAACAGGCTTGTTTTACTGCTGGATTTAGCTGGCAGGCACCATCTAAGAAGTCACTGCACTGGAATAACTAATGAGCGTTACAACACCAGCACCTCCTCTCACTAGTGAATTCTTCCCCCAAGTCCAAGATCTGTTGGATCAGATAGTGAGCAGTGAGTTCTGAGTCAAACCAATTAGACACATGTGCATGGGTGTGTGCGTCTGTGTGTGTGTTATGTGTGTTTGTGTGTATATACATGTGTTCACATGGGGGTGCAGTTGACCTCAGAAGCTAACATATGAATAGCATCAGATCCACTGGATCTGGAGTTACAGGCAGATATGAGCTACCTAACTAACATGGGTGTTGAAAACCAAATTTAGGTCCTCTGCAAGAACAGCACATGTGCTTCCTGTTGAATACCTTCTCAGCCCCAAACCAATTGGTTTTTTAAAGCCAGCTAATTAATATTACACTGATATGGCCTTACAGCCCATGGCACACTTTGAATTTTCAAAAGTAACCAATATCGTCATAATATCAGTCTTGACATGCTGTTGGGGTTTGGGTTCTTACTTATGAGCAGAAGTTAGTAACCAAGCTGGGGTGTGTGTTTCAGTCATTGTGTGTCTAAAGCATGATTACGTCTTGCTCCCCTCTTTCTCTCCTTCCCTCCATCTGTCTCCTCTCCCTCTTTCTAATCCCATATCTCATCTACACCCCTACTTCTTCTATACCATTCTCTATGCGCAAGACAAGCTGTCAAGTTTTAAAGAATTGTTAGTATCTACCCAATGACTTCATCATTCAGCCTTAGTAGTCATCCTTCTCAGGGGTTCACTTTGATGTGAGCATGACCAGAAGCAGTTAAGTATTTGACATTGTGACCATTCTTTATCATCAATTATCTGGAGATTTAAAAGACCAAGGGTGGTACTTATTTGGGATAATTTACAAACCCAGACTTCACCCAAACTGAATGACTGGGAGAAGCTGTTAGACACAGGAGGAGTCTGAGCAACTTGAAGGAGCACCATTCGTGTAGGAAATTGGGAAGGATGGACTTGCCCAAGGCATGCTGGTGTTATGACCTCTTTGCACAGAGAAGGTCTTGCTACCTGCATGCCCTACCTCGCAGGCCCTGCCTCTTAGGTCATGGTGCTCCAAGTATTCATGGTATGTATGTCATATACTGAGCCCTTTCCTTCTATGGGAAAAGGCCAGCCCAGGATTACAAAACAGAGAGGCACACCTACAGAGTCCAAGGCTCCTTGTGGAGCAGATATTAAACATTTAGAGAGGGAGAAGCAGAGAGAGACACTATTTTTGTTCTTTATGACCAAGACAATCAATAATCTATCCTAAATGTACTTTTCCCACCAAAAATCTTCTCATTTTAAAACAGGTCAGTTCTAGGTTCCTCCTGATTTCTGTAATTCCCCAAATAGCTGACCAGTACCCACATTCTTCAGCATTAGAGAAGAAAAGGCCCTGTGCTGGGAGGTCCAAAACATCTTAGAAGCTTGTGGGGATGCAGGTAGCTATTTGCAGGACCAAGGGCTCTTGGGTTGTCTGCTTTCAGTCAGCTTTCTGAGACCTGTTCTTTGTCTACAAAGTGTGTCTGTTGCCCTCAGTCCTGCCCATTTACAGAATCCTCACGGTGCTGAGTCAAAACACGGCAAGTATGGATGCCGTGGAATCTAGGCTTGCCATGAATCTCACATTCCCCATACAGCACCAGCTTCGTTTTTGTAAGCTATCGGTTGTTGGTTTCTACTTGATCTCAGACCTTAGCGGGACTATTTCCTTCCTGCCTCATTCCTTACTTAATGAGGGAAGAAAGCCATAGTTGACCCTGGAGTTATGGTATCTGATCACTTGAGGGGATGACCGTGGTCCATGTTGATCTCCAGCACCTAACCCACACTGGGAAGCACTGGGCTGGTGGGCAGACCCACCCTGCTCTGTCAGCTCATTCCTCTAGCACCCACACTCCCCTTTCCCCATCTCTGTACCACCCCTCTTGAAAATAAAAGGGGACTCCATCTTCCTGCTCACTTAACAAGCCTGTCTTGAGTCCCAGCGCCTGCGTCTGCTGACAGCTAGTGTCGTGTCTCTAAATGGACCATTCAGGATGCCACAGGCACACTCCCAAGATCTGTTTTCAGGGACACCTACTGGAAGTTTTTAGCAGTGTTTTACAAAAACTGAGTAAGGGCTAGAGAGGCAGAAGGTGCACAGGAGGGTGGGTGTAACTTTCCACTCTCGACGCATGCTACCAGTGTAGTCAAAGACTTCACATTTTACATGAAAGCATCTCTTTAAACGTTCAATCTTAGGAATATACAATCAGTATAGGAAAGAGTCTGCTGGATTCTTGCAATCTGGAACATCCATATGGATTTGAAGACTGTTCCTGGTAGAAGCTTTTAGAACAAATGGCGTGAAAGCGCAGACTGGAGTCCTTTCTTCCATGACCACCAGTGATGCCCTGTCAATGGGAACAAAAGCAGGTAGAGGACAGAGAGGATCCTGGAAGAAAGAGCAACTTTACCTAAAATACAAGCATGCAAAGGCACTCCTTGGGACAGAAGTCAGCATACGCTGGCATGGAGGTGGGCCAGAGCCCAAGGAGACTCATCCTTCCACAACCCTTGCAAAGAAGGGGATGCTCTGGCCAAGCAGTGTAGCTCTGGCTTCACATTAAGATACGGCCCTGCTGTCACACCTGCTGAGAACAGTGCCTCATACAACCATCATGTATGGGGAGAATAAAGATTAAAAGATATGTGTGTTTCAGCTTATATAAATTGCCTATCTACTCATGTTTTCTAAACTGAAATCAGGCATATGTGAATAATAGGTTGGGAATACTACAACCTATTGAATAATTGACTGAAGAATAGAATCACATTTCTCAGTGCTTGGGAGCCCCCTATTTATGCTCTAAATGTACATGTCTAAAAATATAATTATGGGAGGACGTTCCGAAATGGAGATTTCTATCATATATCTTAACACATCATCTACACAAAAAGTACACGGGCCATATACGTATGCCATGTAGCATAAGGGATTTTTCTTTCATGAATGGTTTTCACACTGAAAGTACAAAAATATTGAAATCCACTGTATTAGCATTTTAATAAGATATTTTAGAAGCAGCAGTCTCTCCATTTAATGTTCCCATGAATGTGCTCTTCTAAAATTAAACACAAGAACACAAACGTGAAGTGTTTGAATCCATCCCAAGCTCCTATTTCTGCTGTTCATGGCACCAGACTCCAAACCTCTCTCCCGGAGAGACATATATTTTGACAGAACTTCCTATATTATATGCATTTGCATCTCCTCCTCATGTGCCTAATTCCTGAAATGGAGAAAACAAGAGAAGGCTGCATGCTGTTGCTAAGTAGATAGCCTACAGATTTGAAACAAAACCGAAGAGCTCCAGAACGCATGGCAATTATGTAAAATCGGCTTTCGCTTTGATTATCTAAAATTAAAATCAGGCTAGAATCTAAGATTGTTTTCAGGGAATCAAGTTGGTACCTAAGAGTACATTGCTCTTCTTTATAAGTTCTTATGCACTAATTATCAGAAAAGACAGGATCCCATTTCACAGAAATGTCAGAATGACCATGTACAATCTCCCTGGTCACACACTATCTCCCTGGCCACTTGATATCTCCCTGGTCTGACCAGATTCAGCTGTCATCTCTTTGTCTTCCTGGAGACTTGACTGAAAATGGCCTCAATGTTCTTGGCCCATCAACCCTTGTTCGGCTTCTGTGTGCTGAGAACATCTGGGAAAGATGATGCCGAGAGCTTAATTAATTAGCAGCAATGTGGCTCCATGGAGAATCACTTAGGGAGCTTCAAAGATACAACTTCCAGAAAGAAATTCCAGAAATACGGATTTTTGTAAGGTCTGAAGTAGAATGCAGGAATCAATGCTTTAAATACATCCCTAGGCAAGGGGGCTAGGTAGGGATAAGGAGCCATGGAAGCTGTGGAATACTGTAGGGAACAGAATGAACTGACCTTTCAAGTCTGTTGTGTGTCAGTGTCCTTGAATGGCTCTTATGTCTGTACACTCAATTGGAAATGCATCCACATCTTCACTAAGGCATACATAAGGCTTTCCAGCGATGTCATTTAAAATAGCAGAGAATAAAGGCATACCAAATGCATCCTTCAATAAGATGATAGACTCATAAATGGAGATTGCCCACTCATAGGGTGCTATACAGCAAGACTGACGTATGGGCGTGACCTGTGAATCACATGGGACCTGACCCTGCAATGACTACGCCTGCTTCTCTGCTACTGCCTAATCTTTCCTTTCTGATCCAAGGGGCCTGCCTTTTCATTTTGAATGGAAGTCGGCAAATCAGTAGTTGGCCCTGTAATATAGTAATCTTTCACAGTATTCTGTGAAAAAGTCAAGCACAAAATAACGTCTAATACTGAAATGAGAGGAACATGAGTCTTCGGAACTGAAATTCAGCATGGTGGTTAACTTTGAGGCAAAAAGATACAATGAGCTTTTTATACAGCCCTGTAAGGCCCATGAAAGGTGTCTTAGAAATGTCCTCGTGCCCCAGCAAGGGTCCTTTAGAATTCAGATCGGGCTTGCTAGATAGCCAATAATAAAGATGGCAACACACACACACACACACACACACACACACACACACACACATCATTTACTGGTTTTGACACATAACAAGACTTGGGTAATTGGCCAGGTCTATTTAGAAAATGTGTTTCATTCTGAGTTGGAAGACTTAGTCTTTTCTTAATCTGAGCCATTTGCTTCATACCGTCTCAAGACAATTTACATTGAGAATCCATGTGGTATTTTAAATGACATGTTGGAATACTTGGTCCTAACTCAGTGGAACTGTTTAGGAAGGACTAGGTAGTGTGGGTGCGATTGTTGGGGCTGTCACTAGGAGCAGGCTTTGGGGTTTCTCTCTACCTCTACCTCCTGCCTGTGGACAAGTTATAAGCTCTATAATCTTTACTCCCCCATCATAGACTCTATCCCTCTGGAATGGTAAGCTCAATTAACCACTTTTCTTTATAAGTTGGCATTGTCATGTTGTTTTATCACAGAAAGTAAATAATATACTCTCATTCATTCAGAGATGAGATAAGAGAAAGAGCAAGTGTCAGACATAGCTGTGTTCCTCGACCACTTCTCCAACCTACTAACACGCCAGTAGTTCGCCATGGCTGCATTACTTGGGTGTGAAATGTGCTTATTCATATCCCCCCTTTAATGACCACTCTGGTGTCAAGGGCCTCTGCATCTGCTTGTGTAGATTTGGTGGACACTGAAATGCTATCCACCTCATATGCTAATTGTACAAACTCACAACTCAATTATTTTTAACTAAGACAGGGATGAAAATTCAATATAAGGTCTCTGTGTCAGCTTTCAGTCTTGATTTAAAAGTTCGTATTTCAGGTCACCTGGTAAAAATGTGGCAGGTAATTCACTAATGAAGGTCAGGGGATGCTTGTAAGAATGGTTCACACCACTTATGATGCAAGTGAAGCTATTGTCATCTGGAAGAGTAAGAGTAAGAGGCACTGAGGACCAGAGCGAGGAACAGCAGTGAGGTTGGAATTCATTCAGAGTCCCACAGTGTGCAGTCTTGAATTAGACATAAATACTTGGGGATCCATATGGCCCAACCGCATCTCTATGTTCTTGTCAGGCCAAGGCATATGTGGGATCCAGCCATCATGTGAGCTACAGCCCTGTAAGGCTCATGCATGGTATCTTAGAAATGTCCTCGTGTCTCAACAAGGGTCCTTTAGATTTCAAACTGGGCTTGCTAAATATCCAATAATAAAAATGGCACTGAATATATTTCAAAAGGAATTGAGTTATAATAGACTCTTGAAGTCATGCCTTGAGAATGAAAGATTTTAATGGTTCCCAGATGGTCCTTTTCAGAAGGATGGAGAGGTCTTTAGCAGCATTTGATGTCATCAGTCATTGAATGAAGCTTAAAGAATTCCATGGGTATTGGCTTTCAGAAAAATTCAATGATGGTATGAGAATAGGAAAAATTAATTGTGAAATAAAAGGAGGACTATAGAAAAGCCCTGACTGTGTTCTAAATGATAGGGTTCTGACCTAAAATGGCACTAGATACTGCGCATTTTTTGAAGAAGAAGAAGAAGAAGAAGAAGAAGAAGAAGAAGAAGAAGAAGA
>JADRCH010000730.1:1171709-1293788 GCA_019843965.1 Rhynchomys soricoides | reverse complement strand
AAGAAGAAGAAGAAGAAGAAGAAGAAGAAGAAGAAGAAGAAGAAGAACAAGAAGAAGAAGAAGAACAAGAACAAGAACAAGAACAAGAACAAGAACAAGAAGAACAAGAAGAAGAACAAGAAGAAGAACAAGAAGAAGAACAAGGTAGAACAAGAAGAACAAGAAGAACAAGAAGAAAAAGAAAAGTAAAAATAAATGGAAATTATTGATAATCTTTAAAGGTGAAGATAATCCCCCTGGAAGTCTACAGTCTCAAAATCAAAGGTGTTGGAAGATATTCAACAATGCATGTTATCAAGAAAGCAGATGTCACAAAGAATAATAATCAGTGTGGCTCATAAGAAGGCAGAGGTCTTGAGGGATGAATTATTTGCTGCACATGCCCCCTCCCCTGTTGAGTCTTTCACTCACTGAAATTACACATCTTAAGTTACAAAGCATGGGACAGAGATGATGCAGCTGGTTCAATGATAGCAGTGTACAATAACCTACTAGGTCCAGTTCTCAGTGGGACATTAGTAGAAGGTACCACAGGGTGTGAGGTCCAGCTTGTGTTCCTACTCACATAGAAATTAGCACTATGGGGACATTCCTTCTGAGCAGGCAGGTGAAGAGTGACAGCAGGCCTACCCATGACATCAAGACATTGTGAACTCAGGTGAAATCAGGAAATTCCTCACATATGAAAAGTGTGTTCTCCACCTCCCATGCCATTGCCACTTCAGCAAGAGGACAGTTCTGAGAAGGATGGGACATTGTCTATTGCTGAACCATTGTGTTATGTAGAGTTTCTGGCCCATTTTAAGCCTGTTGTATAGAGAGGCTGATGAGAATATGTTTGTGGAGAAAGCAGGTCCTTACAAATATTATCTAGATATGAGAAATAATTATACAGTACCTAGGGCATTTTCAAATCTTCAGGGAAAGTGAGTGTCTAAGGCAAATTTAATAGCAGACAAAGGGAATTATGGGAATGGCTTCAAAATGAGTACCTTTTCTGACGAGGACTGTTTTGGTTTTGCAGTGACACCCTGTCTTAGTTATTGTTCTGTTCTTGTAATGAACACAATCACCAAGGCAAGTTTTAAAAGAAAGAATTTGAAAGGGGGTTTATAGTTTCAGAGAGTTAGTCCATGACCATCATGGCAGGGAGCATAGCTGCAGAAGGGCAGGCATGGCACTGGAGCAATAACTAAGAGCTTACATGCTGATCCACAGGCAGGGAGCTGGCAGAGAAGAGAGAGGAGGGGAGAGAGGGAGAAAGGGTGGGGAAGAGAAAGGAAAAGAGGGAGAGTGCGAGGAAGGAAGGGAGGGAGGGAGAGATTGACCTGGACCTTTGAAACCATGAAGCTGGCTCCCAGTGGCACAACTCCTTCAACAAGGCCACACCTCCTATCCCTTCCCAAACAGTTCCACCAGCTGAGTACCAAGCATCCAAATATATGAGCCTCTAGGGGTTATTCTCATTCGAACCACCACATACCTGCTTTGTAATCCAACACCTCAATCATCAGGCTAGACTTTTATACAAAACAGCTTTCTTTCCATGAAGAGGACTTCCACTTCTCCACCCACCAGTGTGCCTCAGGGCTGCCCTGGAGCTTTTCCTTCCCTCTCTTTTGGAAGTCTCCAAGGACAGTTAGTAGTGTGGTTGCCATTTTGTTATATAAAATGGCACAGGATGGGGAAAGGAGAGTTCTTTCTGCTTCCTGGTTCTTTCTCTGTATTTTATGCCCACAAGGTTTTCAAACAGTCCACATTATAATTTACACCGCACGATATCTCTCTTAGGTTTAAACATGTATGAAGGAAATTGAGTTTAGAGTATTAGAGGGAGAGTCTCCACAAAGACCCAGAGGGAGAGGTTGGGGGAAGGTCCCAGAAAAGAGCCCTTAACATTAAGGGAAGGGTTGTGCACTAAAAAGGGTTGGGGTTGTGATGGGAATTTGGGGTAGTCAATGTGGAGTTTTCTGGGAACTTGGTTTTATTTCATTCTGACTTGCAGCTGATTCATTTTATCGATCGCCCTTTCCAGAGCCCACTGCTCTCTCACAACGGCATTGTAACTATTACATTCCCTTCCCAATAACCAACAGCATGCCAGCTCAAATCTAGGTCTTTTGAAAAAGCAATTACTATATTTCTTTATACTTATCAGTTCACAATTTGACCGAAATTGGTGGTAACTTCTTACTGAGACAAAGAAAGACGAAGACAGGACAACAGGACAACAGGTAATCTAGCAGGAGAGAGTCAGAGCCTGTGCTCCCAAGAGTAAGAGCCTGAGCCAAGGGTTCTTAGTGTTACTGTGAAAGGGCAACAGTGTAGGATGTAGAGATGAGAGGATGAGGCAAGAAAATGGGAGGATACCTCAGAACACTGGCATGAAAAGTGAAACTAAGTGGTTGATTCAAGTGACCACTGTTACTCCTCATGGGTACCAAGATGCACCATGTGGTAGGGTAGCTAGTAAGGCCAGAATTAGATGCAAAGTGCTGAAATTGACTGTGGTGGTCAGAACCACAATCTGAGGATGAAGGATCTTACATGGTGAAGAGAAGGGTCTAACATCTCTTGCGTGTCAGCACAGTTTCATTTGTCCTTCGACATACTGGACAAAATGTGAGAAATATACAGTTCTCACACACTCCATAAAAATCAGACTCTTATCAGTGTGTGACAATATACAGATTTAAAGGGCTACAAATGTGTGATCAGGATTGACATACCTGCTGTACCCCATCTTCTCATTCTTTCAAGACTACCCAAGGGGTCCATTTCCAACCACATTCTATGTGCTGGCACCCCATCACTTGCTGTCTGTTCCTATGATATCTTTGATCCCTCAGCCCTTCTGTCTTCCCTGTGGGCTTGTCATGGCATGACATCATACTGTACAGTTGTTTACCTGCTGTCTCTCTTCCCCTCCTGAATAGAAACTAAATGGGCCCACAAAATGTCTGCCTTTGTCAGCACTGTGACCCCAGCCCCTAGAAAGCATGCTCAGTGTAGTATTCCTGAACCCTTAGAATAATTAGTGATAAAGATTATTTTTACATCTTCCTGTGACACTGAGTATATTACAAGAGGGCCCTACTGACACTCTGCATTCAGCATTCAGGAATTCTAGAATCTTCCTTTGTCCCATTTATACTCATGCGCAAATATGGTCAGTATTCCACAGTAATGGATGGACTAAGGGTTCTGAACAGAGACCAAATCAGCAGGAATCAAACTCTGCAGGTTCAAGAGGATTCTCCATCAGTATCCACAGGAACACACCGTATATTTTATACACTCACCAAAATGTGCCTTCAGATGGTCATGCTTTTGTCCCACAATGGGTGTATGGAGAGGCTCTCTGTTATCAGCAGCAGTGGGTTCAGGCAAGCCTCAGTCTCCTGGCTACAAATCAACCGTTGGAAGTGTCTCTCTTTCCTTGTGGAGTCTAGCGTTGTCAAACACAGAACTTTCTGTCTCACATTTTGAAGTACGGCCATCTGCATTTGAAGCGAGCAATACTCATGGGTGAAGCATCTCAGGTTATCTGTCAACACTGGCTTTAGACTAACCGAAGCTGTGGTCACAAGTCGTCCTCCCTCTGGGTCCTCTCTGGATAGACCCAAAGGTAGTGCAACATAGCAGTACATCTGTTTTCAATGACTGCTCCCTACCTTCTACAGGTTTTCTTCTCTGCCAGAGGCTTTTGGGGGCCCTCGCTAAAAGTGAAGCAACTGTCCCTCTAGCCCATTAGGAAATTATCATGCTTGTACAGTGTACTTTCTGAAAAAGATGTGATTGAAATGTGTCCCAGTAAAGCAGGTGGCTTAACGAAAATCATTGAACTGTCTATACATTGCTGAGCTGACTCTGAAAGTCTAAGTGGGTAGGCTTTGACATCTTGGATTTTACTGTGTAAACCACACTGCTTGTGCAATAGTCTGGCTGTAGACAGTGACTTCTTCCACCACACATGCATGCTTTGTCATAGATTTACCTGCTTTCCCTCTTGGAGCCTGCTGGGATCCTCTGCTGCTTGTAAACATGTCCGGGCTTTAAGAGAAAGAGAAGCCTCTCCATATGCCTCCCTCTGGGGAAGCATTAGAAGGGAGATGTACCTGCTCCTTGTCAGGCAGTTTTCATCCAAGCTTTGGTTTTTTACTTGGAATGACTGTCTTCAACGAAGAAACGGTGCTTTCTCTCCTGAGTGTGCAGGCATGTCTGGGCACAGAGGGACACAGCAGTCTTCTCTCTCCCATCTTCTACCCACTCTCCAGGCAAAGGACAAGAATGCTTTGCTGAGGAGCCAGTCCAGAGCCTTAATTAAGCAGAGCTAGTCCTGAGCTTAGCTTGTGGCCCAGCCCAGAAAAATATGTTAGTCTGTGTCCTGGGCAGAAGATGGAATGTCTGACATTCCATTTGGTCATGATAAGAATCACACGTGTCAAGCTCTTGGTCTGTCTATGCCTTGTTATTGTATCTCCTGATGCTTCTAGAGAAAGCCCCTGCCTGGTGGCAATGACAAAATCAGACAAGCAGCGTTAGACTGGTCTATCACCTCCTTAGCATTCAATGGAGTTCAGAGAATTTTATGAGGGAAATGTGGCCTTTTCTCTCTTTCAAGAAATTTCTATATGACCACCATATGTGTCTGGTTCTCTCTCCCTGCTCTCCTAACAGCTGTTCAGTCAGACAAAAGAAATATCCCATGGATCTTAGCCTAATTCTCCCAGTTACCTACAGAAGCTTAGTAAAGCCACCGTGGGAGATGAGGGAAAGGGGATCCATACAGACATTCAGCACTGTTCCTGGCACACAGTCTACTATCAATAATTAATCATTATTGATTAATAATTAAGCATTCATTTCTTATTGCATTTCCTTCACAGGCCATCTGGGTGTTTTCAATGTCCCTGCTGCTATCCTTTTTCCTGCGATTAATATAAAATATTGATAACTGTCTGATTATGAAACATTTAAAATATTCTTCTAACTGAGAAGTAAGTAAATCAGGCTAGATTTTTACAGGTGACTCTGACTCATGCCAGGAAGTGGTAGGAGGTAATAGCACAAAAAAAGAAAAGAAAATCCCTCAGCAGCAGAGCCTGAGCTAACGATGTAACATGTATCGGATTTGGGGATGTGTGACACATGTTACGGAATGATTTATCCAGCGCTCTGTGCGTGTGTGTGTGTGTGTGTGTGTGTGTGTGTGCGCGCGCGCGCGCGCGCGCGCGCGCGTGCTAATACTTAACTAGTTCACATCTCCAGTGGCATGGAACTGTGGAGAGCATTAGAATACAGACCACTTGTCTTCACCGTGACCCACGGTGCTTGAACTCCATGTCGCTAGCTCGGCAGGGGAGCATGTAGAGAGCTGGTAGGCTCTCTCTTGTCATCGGTCTTCTCATCTCCTTATTCCCCCAACCAAACCAGACTCACCGAGCACAGGCTAACATCTAAACGCTCGCCGGCCAGCAACTTCCTTAGGCTTGCTTGAACGCAGTAAAGCTCTCATCATGTCCTTACGGGCCAGTCGATTTAAAAACAAAGAAAGGAGATAATGAAATGGGCTGATATCAACTTGTAAGCTCAAGTCAGCTTTGCATTTTATCTTCTCTATGCAATTGGGCATCCTGGACAAAACCTCTTTAAGATCTGCCTTGAGTCTTGCCATTCTAAGAACCTCCAGGGCTCCCTTCCATGCCTCACTGGGGTCTGCCCTGGGAAGGAGATAGGGACTTGGCCAGCAGGAAGAGGAAATCCAGAGAAATACTGGGGAGTTCTTTCCAAGGGAAGACCCATAGGGCACAGTGACCAAGCAGAATGGCAGAGGGAAGGGACAGAGATGACAACAATGGGCTGAGAGAGATGTGAGAGAGATGTAGCAAGATCGTCTGGGGAGCACATCAAACCCGAGCCATGTTCATGAGAGCTCTTCAAACTTGTCCCTTCTCCCCTATGATTTAGTGTTTTCTATTTTGCATCATATTCTACTTTAGAAAACTGTGAAAATGTGGTTCAGTCCCAGTGAGCTCCACATTATTATTTATAGACTATTTATTATGCCATTCACAGGGCCTATGAATGTTGGGTAGTAAAATCACACCCCCCCCCAAAAAAAGTGCAACTATAATTATATTATACTGTAACATGCAGCTCACCCACCATTAAAGTCTGAATCAGTAGACATCCAGGACCTGCTGCGAGGTCCCAGCCTGACAAGTGCTTTTGATGACAACACAAGGCAGGCTGAACAGCCAAATAATCCTGTCCTCCTTGTAATTGGCCTTCTCTGCTGCATAATCTACATTTGACTTGGGTTTTTCTATTTCTTCACTTTTTTCAAAATGCATGCTCAATGAGGATAAGCTGCAGCTCATTGGTGGGCTGTGCTTTCCCACAAACATGGGTGCTTCACACGCAGGCTCGCTGTCAGTTGCAGCAATAGCCTCTTGATTTACCATTTTGCCTCTTGTCATTGTGAGTTACAAAAGAGAAACAATAAGCAATATTTAAAAAGTGGGAAATGGAGCCATTACAAACAAAACCGGGGCAGTCTCAGGGGCTAAAATTATCTTAGAGGTTTTAAAATTTATTTCTATTGTTTTCTATGTGAAAAACTCAGGTTAAGGAAGTTAAATGGGGAGGGCTGGGAAGGCAGCTGAGACAATAAGGTGGCTGTCATACAAGATTGAAAAACTGAGATTGAATCCCTAGGATTCATATTAAAAACGACAGGGATGATAGTGCACGTCTGTAACCACAGTACCAATGAGGTAGAGACAGGAGAATTGCCAGAGCTCACTGGCTAGCAGAGAGTGAACACCAGCTTTAGTGAGAGCCCCTGTCTAAAAAAGTAGCATAGAGTGCTATAATGCAGAACACCCAACCTTTGATCTCTACATGTATGTAAATACACATATGTATGTAAGTGCATACATATATGTGCACATGCATGCTCTCACACACAAGATTCATTCATAAGAGGACAAACAGGATTGCCTAGTTCCCTTAGCTTTCCCTGAGTCTCTATCATAGCAGCAAACATTAGCCTGTTATAGACATTGTCATTATTACTACCTTCTACTTTTACTTCCTGTGTTGCGACTGCATGTCTTTAGATACTTTAGCAGCAGGTCTATTAGAGGTTGGCAAATTATGGTCCTGTGGCTAAACATGGCCAACACCTTATTTTTATACAGCCTGTGCACTAAAAATGTATTTTACATTATCAAAAGGTTGTGAACGTACATAGAACGTGCAAGGTATGTAAACGATACACAAGTCAATAAAATTTTATCAGAGCAACATAAAGTGAATACGTGCAAACAGGGTGGATGGGCCTCACACTGAAAGCATTTACTATGTGGCCTCTCCCAGTTATCTGGTAGAAATCGTGAAAGTGCTACCGTAAGAAGACAGTACAGGGGCTGGAGAGGTGACGGTCCAGCACTCAAGAGCACTTGTGGAAGGAGGACAAGAGTTTGGGTCCAAGTTGGACAGCTCGCAGCCACCTATAACTCCAGCATCCTGATGCCCTGTACTGGCCCCTGTGGGTGCACTCTTATGTACATACACATACATATCAATGAATAATAAAATAATTCTTTTTTTTTAAAGAAAAGAAATTATGACACACAAACCATCTCCAGCTTGAAAGCTAATCACCTCAGAACACAGAACATACTAAATGCTTAACATAAAGACTGGCGTGTGTCCTCCAAAGTCTGAGCATGTCAGTGGCTTAGAGCCTGGATCAAAATCAGGACCTATCATTTATGCTCCAGTTCTGATCACAAACCTGAAGGTACTCTGGTATATTGTGGCTGCAGCCCACAGGGCTTGCTTCGTCAAAGGTCTGCACCCCTCACCCTCCATCAGTCAAAGCCATCCGTCTCTCTAGGTCTCTCTAGGTCAGAAGCCCCTTTCCCGTATTCATCCTCTCTCAGCAGGCTAGGCTTCCCAAGTACCTTTCTGCTCTTGCTCTGGAAAGTGCACAAAAAAAATATTCCTTAGATTCCTTTCCCAAGTCCCACATTCTCTGGCTTTCTCTTTGAGTGGAAGCAGGTGGAGCCAGCGGCCATTTTAGACTGCCATCTTAGATTGCCCTCTTGAAACCTTACTGTGGCCCAGGGTTAATTCTTTCCCCTGTCTCCCTCAGAAGATATCACGTTTGATTTTGGAAATCCATATAGGTAAACTCTTTCCCTGAGCTTATTTTGACTGAGGTATAACATAAATACACAGCACTAGAGAAAGATGGTGCACCTGCTAAACATAAATTATCTGTTTAATTCTCTTTATATTTGCCAGTCCTGAGCAGATTGCTCATTAAAAAGAAGAAAGAAAAAAACTTGCACACAACTTTCTTTATTTCTTTCTTAAAAAAGCCAACAAACAGCATCGGTAAACAGGAAAGACATCTGCCTGGTATGGTGTGCATGCGGCACCGTCTTGTGAAATATAGCCTTTTATGCTATTCTCCACCTTAAAAATTCAATGTTCTTTTGGGATAAAATTGTCAAAGTAAAAACACATCCCCCAAATAGCTGTAATAATTGCAAACACAGCAAGTGTGGCTTTGAGTACTCAAGCCCCTTCATCTCCACGGATCCTTTGATTCCATGGAGATGCTCGGAAATGGTTTAAGGCTGGGGGCACGTTGGTTGTTCTTAGCATCCACTCTTGGGTCAAAGTCATTTAGCCAGAATCATTGCTTAGTAATATTAAATTATATCACAAATGTACTATACCCTGCTTGAGACTTCATGGCCCTATTTGCTTTTGTCTCTTCCCATCAGATTCATTTTCTAAATAAAGCAGGCATTATGGAAGGGCTCTGATTGCTGGGTTCCTCTGACAGATAGGGCTGAGTTGCGTCTGTGTCACTTCAGCAGTGACAAGTATCTTACTGAAGTCCAACCTCATGGCCTTGGCCTCGTCTCTCCTCCCATCAACTCTGACCATCAGGTAGGGGGCAAGCTCTGTTCATCTGACAACCAATAGAACCTTGATTTCTCTGTCACTCCAGGGTAGAGAACCAATGGAAGATTGAGATCCCCTGGCTAAGTCCCACAGACTTCTGGTTGAAGGTATAGTTATACTTAGAACCTTCCCACCTGAACCTTATGTTCAAGAACCTGACCCTTGTGTTTAAGAACCTGGAAGTATCTCTAAAGCCAGGATGCATCTGTGTTCACTTCTAGGAAAAGGAAGTACCAGTTCACCACAGTGGGTTGAGTTGTGAACTGAGACATCACACCATCATCCCTGGAACCTGACTTACGAGCAGAAGAATATTTACAGATGATCATAATTGAACTAGGGGTTCAGAGATGAGATAGCCATCCTCAATTTTATGAGTGGATCTTTCTTAGAGAAACAGGGAGAAGCTGAGAGCACATAGGCAGAAGCAGAAGCTATGTATCCACAAGTGCAGAAGTGCCAGCTCCCAGCCACTGGATGCCCCATGGTGGACCATGGTCCTTCTAATCAATTGTTGTTTTATTTATATTTTAATGAGTTAGTTTGTATTTATTTTCTGTGTAAGTGTGTACATGCATGTTCATGTGCATGCATGTGCTCGTGTGTATATGTGCGTGCATGCATACCTGCAAATGCGTGTTAGATGTTGTAGACAGGAGGACAAGCTTGGCTGTTGTTCTTTTGGAGTTCTCCATCTTTTGTTTGTTTGTGTTGTTTTTGAGAGTCTTTTACTGACCTGACACATGCCAATAGGCTGGTCTAGCTGTCCAGCAAGCCCAATAGAATAGACCTCGGCTCTAAGCTAATGCATGCTAGCACTGACAGTGACCCTGAAGACAGTCTGCCCTTTAGAAAGAAATGTGTTCCAGAATTTATATAAACTCACAGGGTTTTTTTGTTTGTTTGTTTTTGTTTTGTTTTGTTTTTGTGATTGAGAGCTTTTCTTTTTTATCTTCTTGAGAACGGAAGGGGAAAATAAATGAGATTTCAATAAATCTTTAAAGAGAAGAGTTTCACGTAACAGGAATAATTCTGAATGGGAGTCAGAGAAAGAAAGAAAGAAAGAAAGAAAGAAAGAAAGAAAGAAAGAGGAAAAAGAAAAGAAAAGAAAGCAAAGCAAAGCAGGAAGCCCCATATACTGTGCCTGCCCTCTGTGAGGCATGGAAGGGATGGAGTTCTGTAGATGTGATATGGCACTTCATTGATGGTGTATCACTTATAGCAAGAAGGGTGTGCCAGTTCTAGTGAATTAAATAGGATAGCATGAATATAAAAGGAAAGTTCAGAACCCATTGTGTCAGTGAGTAAAGCTTATATGAAAGTGATATTTCGATTCTGTTGAATCTCTATGGGAAATACCTCCTTTGCTCTATTCTAATCAGAGAATTATTGACCCGAGAAGGCTAAGCCAAAAAGCGGGTACACTGGTTAGTTTTTGTTGCCTTCACACAGGCTAGTCACATGGGGACCCTTACATGTGGAATTACCTCTATCAGACTGTGGATATCTGTGGGGCATTTTCTTGATTAAAGGTGGATATGCAAGGGCCAATTCCTGGGCAAGTGCTCCTGAGTGTAGAAGAAAGCTGTACAAGCAAGCTGTGAGGAGCAAGCCAGTAAGCAGTATCCCTCTATGGCCTCTGTTTCAGTTCCTGCCTCCAGAATCCTACCTGGAGCTCCTTTCCTGGCTTCCCCTGATGGTGTGGATGGTGACCTACACACCAGATAAACCCTTTCCTCCCTAACTTGCTCTTGGTCATGGTGTTTATCACAGCAACAGAGACAGTAACTAAACTAGCTGGTTTGTGGATGGTGGGCATGGGGGACAGTCCTGGTGTCGGTGTGGTAGATGTTACTAGACTCATGTCACCTTTAAACTTAAAACTCTTAAGAATGGCTGCTGTTGCCCAAGTGAGGAAAGGAGGCTTAACGCTGGAAAGTGCTAGAGCTCACTGACACAGGAGTTGGTGGGGAGCCAATCAAACTCACACCACTAACCTTCAAATCCATTTCATTTGTCTGCTGTCTCATACAGTTCAGAAAAACAGTGCAGTGTGCTAGATGCCACACGATGCGCTTTCAATGCGCGGGAATTGAGTGAAAGCTAACCGGGCAATAATCCCATTTGCTCCCCTTCTGATCACATTACTGAATGGATTCTTGTGAGGGGGACACTGATATCTGTACCACACTGTGCGTTTCCATTAGGGAACATGGGCTGTGTCTTTCTCTAATCAGATCCGGGCTGAGACTTTCTAAGGGAACCCTATGGCCTCTGTTAGGCTCCTGTGGATTCTCCTGGAGTCTGCATGGAATAGCTTGTTGTTTCTTACCAGGTTTCCTCATTTTCCTGATTCTCATAACATTTTTTCCAGGACATTTTACTGATAGATATTAAAATGCAGAGTGATTTCAAATATTCTTGATATTAAATAAAATAAAAAATGAACATCAAGAATATTTAATATTCAAATAGGTTTAAATTTCTTCACTAAGTCTGAGGCTTCCTCTCAAAGGAAAAGGACTCTTGTAATAGATACCCTGTAGCAGCTTTGGAAGTTTTCTACCTCATTTTGCATTTATGAAATTGAGGGCCTCTGTATGTGGTGTGTATGTGTGTGTTTATGTTGTAAGTATTTGGAGGGAGTGTGTTTATGTGTGTATAGTGTGTATGTGTATATGTTTATGTATTTGTGTGTATGTTTATGTCTATGTGGTTTGTGTGTTTATGTATGCATTTTTCTTCATGTGTGTGTGGTATGTATGTATGTGATTATGAGTTTTTGTGTGTGTTTGATATGTGTTTTTATGTATGTGTGTGTTGTATATGTATGTGATTATGAGTTTACATGTGTGTTTGTGTGTGTGATACGTTTATGTATGTGTGTGTTTACGTGTATGTTATATATGTATCATTATGTGTTGATGTGTGTGGTGTATATGTATGTAATTGTGCCTTTGTATATCTGTTTATGTGTGTGGAAAGAGAGAAAGAAACAGAGACAGAGTAAACTTTTATTTATACTTTCCCACTGTCTTGCAAAGTAGCATGAAAATTCTCTCTACAATCTATTAATTCCACATGTCTAGCTATGATTCACATTTTTAGTGTGTTCTCTAACAGTTAAAGTGCTGAGTGTAATCCCTACCAGGAGGTATTTAAGTGGTGAGATTTAACCTGACTGCAGTATTTAGCAATCCAGCCTATAGGAGGTGGTTAACATTAGGTAAAGCCACAAGAGTCTTAGGAACCCTGTGTGTCCTCATGGCTTCCTATGAAGTAAAACAAAGGACTGGGATATGGCTCAGTGGTAGAGCCCTTGCCTAGCATGTGCATGGCTATAGGTTTAGTCCACAATCCCATAAAAAATAAAAAACAAAGCAAAAGAGAAGGAAGAAGGTAAGAAAAGATGAGCTTGTTTGTCTCTTGCCACAGGGTATCAGCATCATCTTGGGGCTTTGCCAGAGGCCTATCACTGGACACAGGCTGTTAATCTTGGATCAGAACTATGATCCAGAATAAACCTTTTTTCTTCATAAGTAATTAGCTTCAGATATTTTTGGTTCAGCAACAAAAACCAGGCTAGGACAATGACATAGATTGTCTTTGCTAGACTATTAAATCCTTGGATTAACCCCTGCTCCTTTTCAGGTCTTTTAATGTGCACTTTATTCAATTAGATAGTATTCATTAAGATTTCACATCTATATTTTTTTGTGAAATTGTTCTGTGACTTCATTTCTGGCATTGTTATTATCCCCTTGAGTATCAAGGTTATAATAGTCTCATTAGATAATTAGACTGTTTTCATTATTTGGTTCAATTTATGTAAAATAAAGATTAACCGTTGAGTCTTATTATACTAGGAGGAATAAAAACAATGTAAAAAGCAGGGAATTGTATTTCACTGCTACACAAACTTGAAGTCAGTGAGAAAGTAAGCAAAAGTAACAATAAAAGACCAAGTCAGAGGCCAGATGGGAAGTGAGAACAAATGCCAGTGCATACACAGAGGCATGGCAAACTCCTCTGTATACTACTGGAAAACTTATCAATGGTGCTAGATATGTTAAGTTGGCCTTAATAGGTATTATCCCTTTGTAAATTTCAAGGAAAGACAGAAGCCTGGGAATATGTAGCTTCCCTGCATCTCCTTAACTTTGGCAGCACATCAAAATCACAAGGAGAGACCTCAAAATGACTCTTGCCCAGACTACATCAGAACATTGCCAAAGGAAGATCTCGTAGAGGTGAATGGGTGGGTGGGGGTCTTTGATCTTATAGATTAGCTTGGGTTCTAGGACAAGAGAGGGCTTTTCAGATGCAATGATGAGCCATCAGGTTTTGTTCTGGAGTATGTGTGATGTGTGTTCATGTGTGTGTATGTGATTGCGGGGGGTTGGGGGGTCACACTTATGCACATGTGTCCAGGCCAGAGGTTGGTGTCACATGCCTTCTTCATTCTGTGTTTTATTTACTGATGCAGTGTTTCTTACTGGAACTGGAACTTCTTGGTTCCAAAAGCCTAGTTAGCCAGCTTGTTTCAGGAGCCTCAAATCTCTCCTCCCAAGTATTGGGGTACCAGGCAACCTCTATGGCCACTGAACGTTTATGTGAGTGCTGAACGTAACCCCCATCAGCACCCATCAGCACCATCACTGACCCCCATGTGTACACAGCAAGCATGTTATCTACTGAGCCCCGCATCCAGCTCAGGGCTGTTTCATTGATTCTGATCCTGATATAATGCTGACATTGCACAAGACTGACGATTGGAGGAATCTTCTGCTTTATTCTGTGCTATTCTTTAAAGCCCATTCCCTAAGTTTATCAATAGATCAAAAGGTTACCCAACTTTCCAGCCTAACCATGCCAGTGCTTGAGGCTCTGTGGAAAACTCTGCCCTTCACAACAGGAGTCAGGACGTCTGTGCTTTCAGCTAGTCATCCTATACTCAGTAGTCCATCAGTGTGTAGCAGTGTTTTTCATTTCTTAGGCCACTGATAGTGTTTCAGAATGTTGGGATCTTTGTGCTCATTGACAGAATGCTATGTGACACTGGAATCTAGTTACTGCTGTGCTGGACAGCATGATGCAATTGAGGATGTCCATGTAGGAATTTGAGAAGCAAAGATGAAAGCCTATGCATTTGTGTATTGACTAAAACACAGCACCTTTTCTCTTTTCTTGTGACATCCTGTAACTGTGAGTGAAAAGCTGTCCCTCCATCATGAAACAGTCTTTGGAATACTCTGAAGACCCTGGGCAACTGAAGTCATTTTAGTTTTCTAGAAAATGTCCAGAGAACTTGGTCTCTGCAAATTGGTGATATTCCTTGCTCTGTGGAATACACCATGTCACATCCTGAAACTTTAATACAGTGCTTGATGAAAGACTAACATATTCTTGGGATAAAAGTGAATATGTATCTTTAAAAATTAATATTGACTTTGGAAACATTTATATCCAAATATGTCATTGTCCCAGTTTATTGCCAGCTAAACTATTCCTTGGCACTTTGTACTCACTTTAAAATTATTTGATAACATTATAAAATTATTTGATAACATTAGCATTCTGTTGCAATTGTAAACCCAACATTCCTTAACTGTCTGCCTCTTTAAACAATCACTAGAATAAACAAATAAGATTCTAAAAGATACACTCTTTTAAAAAAAATCCTAATATAAAATCAGGATCAAATCACTGAGAGGGATGTAAGAAAGTAAATTGTTTTTACTAAAAGATGGCATTACATCAGAAGTCATAAATCTCGCTCCATGTTGTCATATTAATACAAAATTTATAGCTCCAACTGCTGTCTTCCAACTTTCGATCCTTGAGCTTCCCAAGCAGTATAATAAAGTCATTCTGCTACAAAAATGGACAGCACTTCTCCATCAAATACACATTTTTTTTTTTTGGTAGGAAAATATCAGCTTCACTAACAATTGGCAGGAAACATAAAAAATGGCCTATGGTGAATGTATCTCCCACCATCCTGTGGGCAGGGTTCCACCTCAGGGCATCTTTCTGCCACCCCAACCTCTGTTTCAATCACCACAGCCTTCACACCGAGCCCTGTTAACCCCAACCGGCAACCAGAGCTGCCGCTCCTCATGTCAACATATCTGGCTTCAGAGCTACTCATTTTTAATCAATTGCACCCTTCTTTTCATCCCACTGCACTCCATAAATAGCCTGTGCCATGCTGAACGTAACGTATATAGGCGATACTTCTCTGGAAAGCTTACGTTTCTGCGGGACCAGTAGCCCGTGTCATTTCTGCATGCACAGGAGAACCTATCACATTGCTAGTCTTTTGCAGATTCTCAGCAAAGAAACCTGAAGTCAGCATGATCTTCTACCCGGAAATACCAACGCACTGCCTCCCTCTCTCACTGCTCTCTTTATTCCTTTACATTTAAAGCGTTAGCATATATTCGCGGTACAGGCTTTCACTGTGACATATAGACGCTTTGACTATATTCACACACTCGCCCCTCCCATACCCCACCGCCCTTCTTAAACGATGTCACCACTGCGCCCTTCTCTTCCTGTCTGTACCCTTTCGATGCTCATTGCATGCCAACTCTCGCAGAAACAAGTAAGAGCATCTTGTTTGTTCATCATGCGGTCCAGAGGTTCTGAAGAAGCTTCTCAAACTGAGCGCAGAAGCAGTTCTGGTCCGTTTGGCATTGCTGTAACTAAGGACTGAGAGTGGACAATGTGGAGTGACTATAGTTCTTTGGCTGATGGTTCTAGAGGATAAAGAGTTCAAGACTGGGTGCCTATAGTGCCAAAGGCTCCTTTACTGTACCATGAGACATGAAGTGAGGGATAAGATCCATCCTCTCATGTACTTAATTCAGACTTCTACCTCCTTAGAGAAGCCTCTCCACAGCTTTTACCACTTTCCATTGTCTAGGGACTGCAGGATCTTGCCTAGCAATGGATTCAGGAACATCTAACTGAGCACAGGTGATTGATAGCATCTTTTTTATTTCCAATCCATGAGTGTGTGTGTGTGTGTGTGTGTGTGTGTGTGTGTGTGTGTGTGTCAGCTGCTTGCATCAGACTTATGACTATGCCGGGGTGTGAGGTTCATCGTGGTATCAGTTGCTGATGTAATTCTGCATCTAGCCCAGGAGACCATGGGTAAAGGGACTGTGGTGACAACATTCCCTTCAATGTCCATGAAAGATTAGTTCCAGGACTCAGGTGGAAACCCAATTCTACAAGTGCTATATATTTAAAATGACAGAGCATTTGCACAGAAGTGGTGCACATCATCTCTACATTGTAAAGCATCTCTGGATATTGCACAGTACCCAATACAATGTAAATGCTCTGTAAATAGGTGTTATACTGTGTTGTTTAGAGATTGAAAACAAGAAAAAGAAGGCCTGGGTATGGTCAGCTCAAACTGAATCTGCACAGACTGAACTCGGATCTGAGTGCCAACAGTAATTACTCTGTAATAATTGACACAAATCTGGACTGTTCTAAGAATGTCTCACCCACCTCAGACTCGCCTTTCTCAAATTAAATTGCTCTCTATCTCTTCTCTGTCCTTCTTAAATTATAAAACTAAATGTGAACACAAAACCCTAATTGAAGTCTGGTCAATGTCAAAGACAAAATGCACCAGACAGCCAAGGAGATGATTTTATTCTGGTTGTTAAGATGAAGAGACACAGAATAATGAAAAAGGTCTGGAAGAGAAGGAGGGAGCCTGAGTTAATGGAGAAGGTTAGCCAGGGGCCACTGAGAGCCCTGTAGCTAGGAGAGAGGCATAGAGTTTTCAGCCAGCACAAAAGACTTAAATTGAGGACCACAATTTATATCTTTTCTAGTAACTGAGCATAAAATTTTTAAAAATATAATAACAGAATAGGTGTAATTAATTCAAATGATAGGGTTTGAATAATTGCCAGTAGTAATAAACAAGAAACATTTGTTCCAAGCCTATCAAAGCCCATCACATCAACAAATGATTGAAGGGCTGGTACGAACAACGAAATGCAGATGTCATACAACACAGCAGCTGCAGCATGCACAGCTCAATGGGACAAGTGCTCCTGCAGAACAGGAGCGAGCAATATGGAGATACAGAGGAAAGAACAGAACAGCCAAGTGGCAAGAAAGGAAGGAAGAAAAGCAAGCAAGAGGAGTGAAAGCCCATACAAACCCAGCATCTTCAACTCTGATGGAGTCCACTGCCTCACCTATCACAGACTCTGGACCTGGAGGCAGGGCATCCTGTTCTTTGGAAACTGGCCCTTGCTGAAAAGATCAACATCCAGTGAAGCCAGTCAGATAGTAGGCTCCTTGGTCTTGCCCCTGCCCAACCAGCATCAACAAATATTCCAAATACAAACATTGGGTGCTTCCAAATTCCACTTAATTCTCCAGTCCCATTTCCCTCCGTAACATCTTCAGCTTAACGTACATATATCATATCATGTATGCTCCTTGGTCTGGAAAATGTAGAAACTCCAAAGCCATCAAGAAAGAGACACCTGTTTATGAATAATTTACAATGGGTCTTTTGCTTAGAAAACCTCTTTGCTTCTATTAGCATAATCAGGGTCTGGTTCAGTTTCCCTGGGGAGGCACTACCAGAATTTTCTCCTACACATCAGATGTAAGACATCCATTTGGGGAAAACTGAGATATGTTTCTAAAAGACATACATATAGATGGAATTGATTTTTATCAAACCAAATCATATGAAGTAAAAAGAAAATACTTGACTGATGTGTGTATTGCCCAAGTTGAACTCACAGAATTTGGAAGACATAAATGACTTCAAAACATGTATTTTGATTTCTCTGTGATAAGATCATACATTACATGATGATATATACAGGTACAAAGAGAGTGGGGGTTTTTGTTTGTTTGTTTGTTTTTGCTTTTTGTGTGTGTGTGTGCTATCCAAATATATCCGAATATCTGTGGCAGACAGAGAACCACATAAATTATAAATTATTGAAAATCTAGAATTAATGTCTTAGTAAGAACAAATCCTGCACAAAGGATAGAAAGATCACCTAAGAGTATGAGTCTGAGACAAAAGACAGGTGTGACTTACAAAGATGAAGAAATAAAGTACGTGCATTCTTGAGACTTTCACCAGCAGAAGCGTCCAGCTCTGAGAAGATTGCATCCCAGATATAAGAGACAAAGACACCAATCAGCTTGAATAATAAACCCTTTGGGCAACAGTTGCTTATGTAACCCAAACAAGCCAAGGACCAGATTTTATATAAAACTCCAAGGTGAGGCTCCCAAACACTAGCCACCTCACTCAAGGTCCAGACTACATTACCAGGTGTCTGTGACCAAATGCAGCTCACCCACCAGGGCCAAATTTCCATCCTGAATTCTCCCCTCTCTCAGCTAGGTGTGACAGGATCAGAAATGGCAGGATTTGTTCTGTTACATTCACTAGGCTTGTTATATGATCTGGCATCTGACAAGTTTCCGAGTTAGGGTTTCTATTACTGTGATGAAACACCATGACCAGAAGCAAACTGGGAAGGAAAGGGTTTATTTGCCCTACACTTCCATACTGTTGTTCACTATCAAAGGAAGTTAGAACAGGGACCCAAACAGGGCAAGAACCTGAAGGCAGGAGCTGATGCAGAAGAACTACTTACTGGCTTGCACTGCATGATTTGCTCAGCCTGCTTTCTTATAGAACACAGACCCACCAGCCAAGGGGTGGCACCAACCACAGTGGGACGAGCCCTCCCCCATCAATCACTAAATAAGAAAATGTTCTGCAGGCTTAGCTGTTGCCTGATCTTATGGAGGTATTGTCTCAATGGAGGGTCCCTCCTCTCTAATTTATGTCAAGTTGATATAAAACCAGCCAGCACAACAGGGGTGCAGCAAATATTTAATGAGTCAATCAGCAGTTACCTTAGAGAAGTCTTTGCTTTTCTAAGTGTTCTATCCCAGGCTCCACTTCCAGAATTCTAATCTTGTTCAAAAGAGCTAAAACTCTAAGCCTGTGCTTCTCAACCTTCCTGACGCTGCAACCCTTTAATTCAGTTCCTCATGTTGTATTGACCCCACACACACACACACACCATAAAATTATTTCATTGCTATTTCATAACTGAAATTTGGCTACTGTTATGAATTGTAATGTAAATATCTAAGACACAGCGTCTGTGTTATGTGACACCCAAAGGGGTCATGACTCACAGGTTGAGAACCAACAAGACTGAAGTACAGAGACTACAAAGGAGCCCAAGGCTTCTTAGAGTGAAGCAGGCTTAGTCGAACTGTAATGCAAAGAGTTGAAGTCCTCCTGTTCACCGGACCAAATATGTTTTTGGTTTTTTTGAGGTTGTTTTGTTTTGCTGCTTAAGCAGACAGTTAAGGCAAGATCCTTTCTTTCACTCTTTCTTAAATCACTTTGTAACAGTCAGTGTAATGTAACCGAGTTAGCAAAATTAATCTTGTGTTAAAGGTTGTGATGTATATGCCTTAAGAGTACACTGTTCATAAGAGTGAATTTTATTTGAAGCCAGAGCTCCCCAAAGCAACATTAAATAAGCTATGAATAATTGTTCAACATATATTAAATGGATGAATTAATCTTTTGGATAAAGAGAATAAGAGTTTTCTCTGAATGTTTTCAAAAAGTTGTCACACACTATGCTAGTTACTTCTCCTTACTGTAAAATAATAATAATAATAATCAATAATTAAAACACCCAACAGAAGCAACTTAATGGAGAAGGGTTTTTGTTTTCACTCCCAGTTTGAGAGCACAAACTGTTATGGCAGTGGCGGATGAGGCAGTAGCACATGTTGTGTCTAGTAAGGAAAAGAGATTTGATGCTCGGCTTGCTTCCCACTCTGTTTGATTTTATTCAGTCAGTAACCTCAGCCCACAGTATGGGATTGACTACATTCAGGGTGGATCACTGCTGTGCCAAGCGGAGTGTCTTCTGGATAATTCTCAATCCAATCAAAGTGACAATGAAGAACACTCATCTCATGCACACAAACACACACACACACACACACACACATGCACATGCTCACACACTCACACACATGCTCACTCATGCACACACACACACACACACACGCACATGCTCACACACTCACACACATGCCTGCACATGCACACGCAGGGCATACACACACACGCACACACGCATATGCTCACGCTCATGCACTCACACCCATGCTCGCACACACGCACATGCTCACACACTCACACACATGCTCACACACACGCACATGCTCACACACTCACACACATGCTCACACACACACACACACACATACAATGTCTCTCGTATAACAAATGCATTATAGTTGTCTCACTGTCATTAGCGGAGCTTCTTATAATAACTCAAGAGGAAAGGTCTCTCAAACTTATATAGGACTTAATAAGGGATGAGAAAGAAAGTGGGAGAATCGGTGCCTGTTTCAACCTTGTCTTTTATATTATACCATAATTAAATATAGCACATGTCAGAATACACAGCATTCTAATTCACACAGAACAGCTACTAAGGATGCAATGCTAGCTTAGTTAGAACAACAATTTTGGATCCTATGGGTAGGCTTAGATTTGTCAAAACCTATTTTATGTAGGGTTCTTAAATGCTTCAACCTCGGTTCCAACCCACCAACCAGAGGTACCAGAGAAAGGTTAATAGGAAAGGGGGGGTTGAGACCTATCTAGAAGTAGTTCTTTCAGGAGAGTCCTATCTTCATTGTCAGGATATTAGCAGTCCAAACACAAAACACCAAAACATGAATCACAGCCAGCAGCTCGATCCAACAAAAATGACAAGGCTCCACCAAATTGGCACAAGTCAGCGGAAATGGCAAGAAGCAGCCCGAATATCTCTTTGGTGCATTTCTCCCTACAAACTAAAGACCAGTGAAGACCAGTGAAGAGTTGCACGGCCAGAGAGACCCACAAAGCATTGCAGGCATAGCAATGCAAGAGTGTTGTATTTATATTCCTTCTAAAACATCACGGGCCCTCGCAAGCATCTGCTCCAGCAAAACATCATATGTCCCCTCATGTGTCTGCTTCAGCAAAACATCCTATCACAAGACAGCTTCCAGGAAAACATCAAGTGATATAACTGAGTCTCCAAAGAAACCAGGAATTTTCTCTTCACATCCCCCTTTCTGCTTAAAAAATCTACACACAATGTAAATATTTATAAGAACCATAAAGCTTTACATCACATTTAAAATAAGCTGCTTATGTACAATAAATCAAACAATAGTCAAGCAAAACAACCTTAAATTTTCTACCCAATAATAATACTTAAACAATAAATATACAATAGTTAAACAAAATAACCTTATATTTCTATCAAGATACAATAATTAAATAAAAAAGCATTAAATTTCTATCAAGATACATTAATCCATGCCAAAGTAAAATATTTAAGACTAAGATATTCACCTCTTTAATTTAAAAAAATGTTTATTTATTAATTTACTGTTACATTATTCCCTTTTCCTCTTTTCCCCATCATTAGATAAAACAGAAAGATAAGAGAAAAAGAAAAATAAAAGAGAGGAATTTTTGATTTAAACTTTATTTTGTTTCCTCCTTGATCATAACCAGTATGAACCTACCACCCTAGGTGATAAAAACCATAACACATCAAACAACCCAAACCATTTATGACCATGGTCCTCTTAAGATTGCTTTCTTCTGAATTGGGATGAAGAATTCCTGTCTGGGGCCCAAGAAAATATGGTTAGTCTGAAAACAGCTAGCTGTAGCATTTGTAGTCCAGTCTCTGTGTTGTCTGTCCAGTTTATGTGCTATCTAGGTTCTGATCGATCATTTGGGATAGCCCTTTTGAAGTAGATTTGCATACTTTTTTTTTTTTTTTTTTTTTGAGAAATCAGTAACTGAGACAGTCTGTGAGAGTGAATTATCTGGTCTGTTTGATTTGTAAAAATGTTCATGTCTCAGCTGATAAGAGGTTTTCCCTATTCAGATCTAATCTTTATAACTTTTATTGGTAACCCCATTTTTTCATTCCCTATAGGTACATAGACATAACCACGTCTTCATCTTAAAACTGTTGCAGGTTTCCATTCTAATGTCAACAAGTCCTTATAGTATGTTGATTGCCCTAGTTCCTCATTTTTCTCAATAACCCAATGTCTCTCAGCTGCTGTTATTCCTTTCACCAATATCAAGAAAATAGTGTTTTCAATATTTGTTTCAATATTGTTTTTACCAATATTAAGAAAATTTAGAGTTAACAAGGCATTATTTAGTCTGTACTTGGGGACTTTTTCTGTTATACGTACCTCTTTTAAGGTATGGTTGGATCTTTCTATAATTGCTTGTCCTGTGGGATTGTGTGGTATACCAGTAATATGTTTTATATTGTAATATGCAAACAATTGCTTCATATTATTGCATACAATTCTGATTTTTGAACTGAAGTATATGGACCTTTGATTATGTTGCTTATTTTCTCTAACTTGTAACCTACTGTCTCCTACTGTCTTCATCTTGTTTGTGTCAGTATAAAATGTTGGTGCCTCTGGAATGAGTGTTCTCTTACAATACACAGAAGAATCCAATTAGTTTTTTAAATAAACTGTATACATTTGCTTTTTAGGTATTTGTTATTAATTCGCTCAAGTTGTTACTACATGCTCTTTTCCATTCTTCATTGATCACCCATAATGACATAATCCCAGCATTAGTAAGAGGTACTACAATTTTGCCCACATCAGTTCCTGAAAATTGATGTAGTCTTATTCTCTTTTTTATAATTAATTCAGAAATCTTTTCTCTCTATATATATATATGTCTTCATTTTTTACTTTGTATACAAGCTAAAAAAATCCATCCCATAATACTATCTTCCCTTTGCATAATGATCCCAGTAGGAGAATAAGTTGAAAGAGAAATGACCAAAATACTATCAAGTTTAGGATCAATTCAATCTATAGATTCATCTTGCAGTCTCTGTTCTGAGTTAACTATTTTGCTGCTTCAGCTGTTAGATATCTTGGAGTGTTTCAATTTGAATCCTCTTGGATTATTTGAAACAAATCACTTAACTCATAAGCACTTAAAACAATTGTAGACCTCAGCCAGTTAATATCTCCAATTACTTTTTGAAACTTGTTAAGAGTTTGCAATTGGTCCCTAAAGATCTATACCTTTTGTGGGTTTTTTTTTTGGTTGATTGATTTTATAACCTAAATAGTGAATCTCTTCTTTGAATTTTTTTCTGGAGCAATCTGTAACTCTCAGCATGGCAAAATCTTTTGTGTTTCTTTAAACATTTTCTCTAAAGTATTTCATCAGAAGCAGCTAATATCATCCATGTAATGATAAATGATAGATTGAGTAAATTGTCCATGAATTATTTCTAATGGTTATTGTACAAAATGTTGACATAAAGTTGGACTATTTAAAACTCCCTGTGGAAGTACATTCCAACTGTATCTTTTCATTGAACTACAATTGTTCAGAGTAGGTATTGAAAAAGCAAACCTTTCCCTATTCTACTCATGCAAGGATATTGTAAAAACACAATTTTTCAAGTCAATTGTTATTATTGGCAATTATTATGTTGGTAACAGTTCTTATATTGATAACAAAGAAGGTAAAAGAAGTCCAGGCTGTCAAGAAACCATTGGTTGCATTACCTTATTCACTGCTCTTAAATCCATTATCATCCTCAATTTTCCTGATTTCTTTTTTACAACAAAGGTAGAGGGCTGGTAGACTCTTCTATATGTTGAGCCTCCATCTGCTCTTGTACCATTTTTTTTTCTTTTGTTATGGGCCGCTGCTTTTGCCACACAGATCTGTCAGCAGTGGCCCCCTTTTATAAATTTGGAAATTCAATCCCTGTGATGTCTTGTATTTGGACAATGGGCACAGCTTGTGATTGTTCACAATTACCCATATCAATACCTTCCCCAGAAGCATCTACCATATCAGCCCTAATTTCCTTATTTGCTGTCCCTGGAATCACATGGATATTAATTTGAGTACCCCATTAGTGTAAAAGATCCCTTGTCCACAAATTTATGTGTATGTCAGCCACATAAGCGTCTCAACTTCCCTGTTACCACACAGTTAATCCATCATATACTTTGTCTTATTTGTGATAATTTACTCATTCCTATAAACTGAAGTGGCCAATCTGGATCTCAAGACTTTTTGGAAAGTATACTAACATCAGCTCCTTTATCCACCAAACTTTCTATTTCAATACCATTCATTTACACCATTAATTTGGGTCTCTAATCATTAACCACTGTTTTCCAGAACACAGGTTTTGCAGTACTCCCCAAAGCCCTGTTCTTTCTACTGTAGTGGGCTTCCTCTTGGTATAAGGCATCACTAACTACTGACCAATTCTATTCCCTGAATTAATTAATTAATTTGCATCCCATTTTCACATATGCCATGATTTTAATTTCTTCCTTGCTATCCCCATCTATTATACCTGGATGCACAATAAATCCTTGAGAAGTTAATCTACTTCTTCCCGAGATCCTACTGTCCATGAAGATAAAGGACCATAAATTCCAGTGGTTAACTTGTAACATTCAACTTTTGGAAGTAATGTAAGAGGGGTATCTATGGGGAGCTCCAAAGCTGCACTTTCTTCTGTAGCATGTGTAAGATCAGAAATACTTAGTTTTGATTTTCTTGCCTGTTTGGTACATACTGGCTGATCAAAGGAAAATGGCTCATATTGTTTGTTGTGGGGTCTTGAGCTGACAGGCCCCTCTGTTTGTTTCCTGATATCAAGAGATTACCTTTTATGTCTGTCTTGGACCTACAATAATTAGACAAATATTTGTCCTTTCTACAGCAGCTACAAGACACTGGAAGCCTTTGTTTTTTGTAGGAGCCAGGATCTGCTTGTTCTGTTCTATGAATACCATATTCTCCAGAGTCAATATACCCAATATTTTGAGCTTTGAATCTTCTATCCTTACAATTTCTTTGCAAATGGCCAAATTTACCACAATTAAAGCATTAGGCATTTTTATTCCTGAGACTTCTAGCTACAATTTGCCCTATGATGTTGGCTTGATGCTCCAGAAAGCCAATACCAGTTGTCTCTCTTATCCATTCATCTACTGGGGCTTCTCATGATTTCAACGGTCTGATTGCTCTCTTACGTTCAGCATTTCATTTTCAAATACCAAGATCTCTATCAGTGATCTCTGGTTTCAAGGTCTGATATGGCTCTATTTACAGCAGAACCCAATTTCTATAAGAAATCAGTAAAGCTTCTGCAGAACCATGTATTACCTTAGTAAATAAGGTGGATCCCCCCCATATTCCTCAATTATATCCCAAGTTCTTAAAGCTGCAATGACATTGCTCAATTACAACATGATCAGATCAGATTTGTTCTTGTATGTCAGCATGACATCCTTCACCAATCAGTTGGTCTAAAGTAACGTCTATTCTACTTGCTTTATTATGTTATTTCTATTTTCATGGCTTTGTGCCTCCACCAGGACAACTATTGTAATTGTTGACCAGCTCCTAGCACAGCTGACACCAATCTCTTCAAATCATGGGGAATAACTCCATGCTGCATAGCCCAGTTACTTAACATTTCTTTAACAAATGGAGAATGCAATAGCTTTTACTGCTTCCAGCATTCCCTGCAATGGAGTCACTCTGCCTGCCTACAGCAGCTTGGAGATGGTCCCTGTGGTTTTCCTCAGACTGTTGTTTGGCACTTCCCGAACATTTTTACCTCATGTCACACAAAGAAAGCAATGTTTGTAGGCTATACTCCAGGGGAAAATGTTGCCTTTCAACAAAGGCAATTGGCCTAGAGGCAACTGCCTGGGGGATCCTAGGTGCCCTGTCAGTATAATGCATCTCCAAGGGACCAGGAAGAAGCCTTCATACCCACCTAGTTGAGCATCTAAGCCATAATTCCATTTTAAATGTTTACTGCCTAAGAGAGTATTGGTTGTTTTAGTAAGAAAAACGGTTTCAAGTTTTGACTTGTACCACTTAATAAACTTGTGTTCTTAACCATGTGTGGGTGGGGTTTCCCTTGTAAGCCTCAATTTCATCTTACATGTATCTACATTGTAAGTACTCTGCAGAACTTAAATCTTTCCCTTAAAGACACACACACACACACACACACACACACACACACACACAAACATGGGAGTCTATATGAGTGAATGACACGTGTGTGGGTGGACATAGAATCCAAAAGAGGGCATCTCATCCCATGGGGCTATCATTACTAGCAGTTGTGAGCCACCTTCTGTGAGTTCTGGGAGCCAAATTCTGGTGTTCTTAATGACTAAGCCATCTCTTCAGCCCTTACAAGTTAATTCTTACTGACAATTTTATCATTCACTTATCCATCACACCGTTTTTGGTAATAATAGACTTATTAGACATTCCCAAAGCTATGGGTGCCGCCTCATTTTCTGCCTTGGGAAGTTGGCATGACCTGGGCCTACTGATGCTGCTTCAAATGGGTGTGGGCGGCTAGCCCTGTTCTCTTACTATATTCTCTCTCTCTCTCTCTCTCTCTCTCTCTCTCTCTCTCTCTTGCAGTTCCTTAACTTCTGCCTTCTGACCCTGAAGTCATTATCATTGAAAAGGTATTGGACGTGGTGATTCATACCTACAATTTCATAAAGGCAAAAGGATCAAGTCTTCAATGTCATTCTCAGCTACCCAGTGAGCTCAAGGCCAACCTGAGCTGCTTTCTTACAAAATAAGAGTTGATTTAAGATTAAACAGTTTAAATGCATCATTTTACTCTGTCTAGTGTCACAGCTCATAACCATATATCACCATATAAATTTGTATTAGAAATCAATTGAAGTATCTATCAAATAAAAAATCTCTTCTTTGTGATCCAGTAGTCAACATGGAGCCAGCAGCTACTACTCCATGCATAGGAAGTATAGAGGGGCAGATAGAGATCATTTCTGTGAAGGCCTGGGGTTCTAACAGCCTACTCTGCCTGAAAACCTTCATGTGCCAGTCCAGCTTCCACACCTAAGAAGTTGTCTTGGTTTGGGTTGTCCTGCTATGAACAGACACCATGACCATAGCAACTCTTATAAGGACAATTATTTAATAATCACTGGCCTACAGTTTCAGAGGTTTAGTCCATTTTCATCATAGCAGGAAGCATGGCAGCATCCAGGCAGACATGGTACTGGAGAAGGAGCTGAGAGTTCTTCATCTTCGTCTAAAGGAAACCAGGAACAGACTGTCTTCAGGCAGCTAGGAGGAGGGTCTCAAAGCCCCACCCCCACAGCAACACACATCCTCCAACAAGGCCACACCTCCTCAAACAAGGGCACACCTCCTAATAGTGCTATTCCCTGGGCCAAGCATATTCAAACCACCACATAAGTCAATGTTACCTCGATAACAAACCAGATAATTGTTTTAGGGGCAAAATATTCCTTGGGAGGTGATCTATTTGCCCTTGTAGCTGTTGCTATCTCATGATACTATCTTTTAACGAAGTGAAGAAGTTGCTGCCACTCCAAGTAAGGCGTGCAATTTCTGAAAGGTCTTTTTCTCTTTAAAACTTCAGTATCCCCCTTGTCAACTTGCTCAATGCTTATTAAAGGTGATGGAGGTAAAATTACAGATGGCACATCCCATTTCCATGTTGTCTTTCCCATTAGCTCAGCTCCTAACTGCTCTAAAGGTCTAACCTTCTATGCTTCAGGCCTCCTCACTGTCCTTGCCTGCACAGGAAGTCTTCAAAAGCCCACTCTAGGAGGGTGAGTCCCAGAGTTGTATGCCTCCCAGGCTAGGCACCATTTCTGTTTCTTGGGTTGCTTACTGGGTTTCTGGGGGAGTAAAAAAGACTTGCCTTGGATCTGAACCAAGTTTGAAGGAAGCAGGGACATGTTTACAAAAATTCTTTAAGATACCCCAGATAAAAGACATATTTAGACAAGGTAAGATTAGAGGGAGAATTTTATTCTCATCATACAAGTGAAGATAGTAAGAATGGATGAAAGAGGAGCAAGCATTTATTATACGTTTATTATAAATTTATTACTAAGTTATTTTTAGTACCACAGTGCATATATGCATGAGTGTGTGTGTGTGTGTGTGTGTGTGTGTGTGTGACTGCATAAATTACAGGATAAGTTATGAGAGTTTGTGCTTTCATCTATCTATCATGCATGTCTTGGGGAACAAAGTAAGATGGCACAGCCTAGAAGCTAGCACCTTTAGCAGCTGAGCCATCTCTCTGTTGCCAGAAGTGATCTTTAATGGCCCCATGATTTGAGACTGAGCAGCAAAGGAAAATAGCAGCCCATTAAGTTGAAGGAAAGTTACAGTCAAGCTGGCTTCAGGGGTGTAATGGAGTTTAGTTTGGCACCTCTGTGGGAGGCTTAAATTATGCAACCATCTTAAACTTCTCTGAGTATAAATTATTAACCCTCATTAACCTTCTCTTTGTATGCCCTTATCAGGGCAAAGCCAATTTAAATACACTAGCACCCTGCCCCTCAGCCTCCTCTTGCTGAGGCTGTCTCTTCGTATGCAGGTGCTCTTCAGCAGATCGCAGATGAAAGTGATTTTCACTAAGGAACTGCTGATAAGACAGCAATCTGACTCTGGCAGGAAACTGAACATTCAGCCTCAATCTGCCTCAAGTGTCAAATACAAAGGTGAATCCCCAAGAGGAATAAAGCCTCTCTGGCCAGAGTAGTCCCCAAGACTGCCATTTCCTTGGCCATAATTCTTGGTTTTTTATCAGCCAATCAATACATCCATACATCCATGTATTCTCCCTATGTGAATGAGGACTTTAGATGGTGTGAAATCTCAGAGGTACTTCATAAATACTCCAGAAAAATTAGCAGGGGGCACCATGCCTATCTTATGGTCAACAAGGAGAATGTGTTAAGTTCTTTATAGCCCTTGTTAAAGAAAGATGAGCCAGACCCATGGTGTTCTTCTGCAAGGAGAAGAAGAAATCAAGCGTGGTCCCAAGCACACCAAGGGGAAGTTACTGTCAGAAAGCAGGGTGGGAGGAGGTCAATAGGTGGGAAATTCTGAGAGATTAGGATAATTCCTTGTTAAAGGCGCCTAACAGGATTCTTAAGTCATTATGTCTTGTTCTTTTTAGCAGTGGTAGTTTGGGTGCCAAGCAGGGCTAGAGCATGTATCTAGCCAGCAGCCACTGCCTCCCTACTCTGATCTAAGGCCCCAAACATAGTGGGGTAGGAGAGTGGTGGAGAATGAGGAGCTCCATCAAATCACTAGGATAAGATCCAGAGCAGGGCTGCTCAACCTGTGGCTCATAACCCCTTTGGGGTCATATATCAGATACTTACATTATGATTCATAACAATAAAAAAATTACAGATAGGAAGTAGCAATGAAAACAATTTTATGGTTAAGAGTCACCACAACGTGAGGAACCATGTTAAAGGGTCTGAGAATCAGGAAGGTTGAGAACCACTGCTCTGGGTAGCTCAACAGGGTTTCCAGCGAAGTTGAGTCAGGTCAGGGAGGATGGGGAAGACACAGACAAAGTAAGGCTAGACAAGAAGGAGATTCATATCCTGGGGAACATTGGCCAAAAGACTGTCCTTAGAAGTTATGCAAGTATGCTTCCCCCTCATCACCTAGCCCCGGGAGGCTCCATGAACATTGTGTTTTGTCACTTATGTTTTGTGAAAGGGATTCCACACCCATGCTTCCTGATAGGTTCACCAGCTCTTGGCAAACTAGTGAGACTGCTCCCAGGAAATAGAGTAGGTTCACTTCAGCTGCTGGCGCCTTGTTGAGATAATGTGCTAACATGCAGGTCCCCTGAAATAGCCCCTTATTATCAGCAACACCCCAGAGGCTGTGTGCACTCCTCTGCAATCATACTTTCTGTGCCTTCCATTAGGTGGCCTGGCTGTGAGGTGGGGGTGGAAGGAGGGCTGCTGGATGAAGTTCCATAGAGAAAGAAGCAGCATGCAGGGTTGATGGTGTCTGAGTGGGCCATTGCAGGGCAGAGCCCTATTCTTTTCCTGGGCAGAATAGGAAACATGTAGCTGCCTTGGCCCACTAGCTGTGAGCAAGCCACGCATGGCATGGAAGGCTGAGCCTACAGATGATCGAATGTTTCTTTTGTAGAAATGTCATCAGATAACCTGATAAAAACAAAATTGAATCTGTCAGATTTCAATGCCAGAGTTTGAAATATTGCTAAAGCTCCCTTAAAACTGTCATTGCTAATAAGATTTTAGAACAGGCTACATGGTGTGTGTTTGCACACCCGTCTGAGCCTTCTTGTGTTCCTGTAGAGAAGGAGGGCAGCAGTTGTTGGCTAGATACATGCTCTCACCCTACTTGGCACCCAGACTACCACTGCTAAAAAGAACAAGATGTAACAACTTAACTATTGAAAGCTGAGAGGACTGCTAATTCAAAAGAGAGAAGAGGCATCTGAGACAAAGTTGTGGCTTCTCCTGAAGTCCTGAGAAAGCATACAGGGTATTGTGCAGCAGCCATGTCTACTACCTCCTTTCTGGGCTCCAGTAATTTAGCATCACAGTCCTCAACAAACTTTGGAGAAAAGGGTCCAGGCAACATTTGGAAAGCTGTCATCTGTCACTTGTTGAGGTTTGCTCTTTTGTTATGCTAAATACTAGTTTCTCCCATAGACTACATATGGACCCAAGGTGATGCTATGTGACCTTGCCCCTCAAGTTATTCCTAATTGATGAATAAAGATGCCAGAAGCCAATAGTTGGGCAGTAGAGATATAGGCGGGGTTTAGGGTTTCCAGACTTGGGGAAGAACCACAAGGGGAGGGAAGAAGGTACAGAGAGAAGGTACCATGGGGTAAGAATCTTAAAATAATGGTCATGTGGGTTGGCTAATTGGAGTTAAGAGCAGCACAGACAAAACATGGCAAATTTTATAACAGACTTAGTGGCTGGGAAATAGACATAATAGCATAGAGGATAGATATCTGCCCAGCTTTTGTGCTTGTTAAGGCTCATTGTAAACATAAAGGTCATGCGTGTCTTTTATCCAGGAACTAAATGGTCAAAAGGGGGCTAGAAGCCACAATTGAGATGAAATATTTTCTACAATGTGTCACCATGGAAGAGTGATTTCCCATGTTTTGTTTATTGACTGCTGGGCTGCAGTGGACCCTCCACTGAGCCCTTCTCCTGCTCATTCCCGCATTCTCCTAGGCAGGTCACATGTTCAACGTCTCATGTTGCACTGACTGACCCTACTCATTCTTGTCATTTCTTGCTCTGATGGTCTGGCCCCAGCCCATCTAAAGGGTTCCCTTTCATACTATCTCTTTCCATTGAAATCTTTCTGCTCTAGGAGTCGGATTCCCTAAATCCCCTCAGTTAGGTGCCATAGCTCTTGTTGATAATGGTTTGGTGATAATGGGGCTCCTTCTCCCATCTCTCTTTCTCTTGTGACTTTGTTCTCTCTGGTTCTCCTCTGACTTACAGCACTGTCCTAGCCCAGGCCCTGTACAGCTCCAGTGGATCACCCCCAGCTCTGGAGGTGTTTCACTTGACTGTGGGCTGCCCAGGCTCTGGTGCCCCTGCACTCCACCAGTGTTGTAGCTCACTCTTACCTGGAACTGCATGTCCATGCTGAGAGTACCCACTGTGCTGTTTGCTCCAGGGCTGCAGTTCTGCAGCAGTGCAACAGCCGTATTTCTGTCCTGCAGCAGATTAGCAAGGCCACTGGTCCCCACACTGCAGGGCTCTGATGGCACCAAGAAGAAGAAGAAGAGAGATGAATAGAGATATTTCTGAGATGTGGGCTGCCATCTAGACTTCGTCTAGAGAACGTTTCATGTAAGGACAGCCCAGGGCAGCCTTGTCAGGGAGGAATAATGAGAATGAATTCTATAGTGCTGGGGGCTGGAAGGACAAGGTCAAATATAGGTGTTCTGGAGTGGTCACCCAAGTCTGTCTGGCAATGAGGGGCACAGATCCAATCACAAGGCCTCCTCATTAGCTGGCACCCTTGCGTTTGTCTAGGGCTAAAGCTGAGGTTTTCAAATCTGGTCTTGGGTTAAGAGTTTGTGAGATCATTACAGACAAATTTCTTTCTTTCTTTCAAGTCTAAAGGTTTCAGACTTTAAAGTATATATTGTATATTGAGCAGATACTGCCCTGTGCTTTCTACTATTTCTTACCCCTCCACACTGCTGTTCACCCTTTGTCTCCATAGAGAGTTGTACCTGCCTAGAGTGCAGGTGCCCATGGAAGTCAGAGGTGTGAGATGCCCCAGGAGCTGCAGTTCTAGGTGACTGTAATGCTGGGAGCAGAAATCAGGTCCTCTGCAAGAGCAGAATGTTCTCATAATCCCTGAGCCATCTCCCAGCCCTGAACAAATTTCTCAATATCCTGGTATGATAGGTTGATTTCGTTCACTCAATTGGACTAAGAAACACCACTCAGGGTATCAATGAAGCATGTCTTGGGTGTGTCTGTGATAGCAAAGTGGAGTGACACATTTCTATGGGCAAAGCCCATGAATGAATAAAAAGAGTGAAAGGAAAGAGGAGGAAGCCTGTAGCACATCCCACTTTCTCTGTTCCCTATTCCAGAGATGTCAGGAAATGAGGCGTCTCAGCCACCAACATCAAGCCACCCTGGCCGTCAATTCTTTCTCTCTCCCAACCTCAATCAACTGTACCCTCAATCTGTAACCCAATGTCTCCCTTAAGTTCCATCTTGTCTGTTTTTGGTCAGAGAACTGAGAAGAGTAGCTAAAGACCTCTTAGTTGATAGCGCTTAAATTGCAGCATGTTTCTCAGGATTCAAAGAGCTCGCTGTTGAGAGCCATCAGCACAAAGACTCCTCTATCCACACAGAACTATTCCTCCACCATAATGGAATTTCTGAGGTGCATGAGTGCAGGACTCCTCCAGGCACCTGCTTCCCGAATAAGAGGCAGAGCAAGGAGGAGCCGCAAGTCCAAATTCCAGCCCTAATAAAAGACTTCAAGCCCTTACTTCTTGGCTATGGTTATCTGCCCAGTTGCTCAGAAAGCATTCAGGGTATCCAGCCTGTTGACATAAGGGCACATGGACAACTGCATAGTTCCCCCTCAACACCACCCAATCAATTTACAGAGAAAATAAATAAATAAAGTTTCTCCCCCTAACATATTAAGTAAGTTTATAATTCTGTACCAGGCCACATTCATAGCTGTCCTGGGGTTCGTGTGCCCCCAAAGCTGTATGAACAGTTACTCTTAGTGCTTCCTTTAATCAAAATGACTGCAGCCAATGGATCTGGGATCCTCATGCCTCAGACCTATTTCCCACACAGACAGACTGACAGTCACCTTTGTCTGACCAAATGTTTTATAAAATATCTCCCTGCCATTAGCTTCTTATTGCTCACAACCCACCCTTCAAGAACAGATGCTGGGGCATCTACGTTTCCAGCAGTCTATGCTTGAATAAGTACATATTTTTAAAAGACACATTGGGAAATTCAAGGAGTCCTACAACCATTCGGTGCTGGCTATGAGTGAGGTCCGCAGGACTGAAGACTTACTTACAGCAGCTCAAACTTGATTGTACATTATCAATTCTCCGTTGCTGCCTGAACTCGGTCTCACTGCCAGGAAAGTGAATTTTAATGTACTGACATGCTGTATATGTGGGCAGTGGCCCCACCTAGGGGCAGAATGGTGTATTTTCTTTCTGTCTTCTATTTTCCTGTTTATTCATTTTGTGAGTTGAAGAACAGAAAAGCTTGCAGGCTCGCAGACCAGGGAATTTTCCATCAGCCTATCCAGAAAGCTGGGGGATGTTTGAAGGAGACATCCCTTGAAACAGAATGGCCACAGCACATTTCCTTCCCTAGGACATCATCCCAACCCCCACCCCAGCTCTGCTTTGACCAGAAGCACTGCAGAGAGGGAAACGGGATTGAGTTAATATGCGCTATTGGGACAGGGGTACGGAAGAGAGCTGGATTTGAGGAAAGCGAGCCAGATCCACAGCTTAATGGGCTCACCTAATTCACAGATGCGGCATCCATAACCCTGAGATTCACAGTCACATAACTTTACTCTCTATAGCCCATGGGAGGAAGCTTGGGAGCAGAAAAGACCTGAGAAGCTAGGAATGAAGCAGCTCTCCCAGATATGGGGATGTGGTGGGGAAGGGAGTGGCCATGGGAGCTTGCAAACAGATGAGAAGTCTTCCTTCCCACTTTTGTTTTTCCCTTCCAGATATCTTAGCTTATCATAGTGTTTATTCCAGAGGGATGAAAGCCCTTACTCAGAGACTTGGAATCACATATCCTCATGGTGTGCACTAGAAAAATCACAACTCAGAGAAAACACAGAGGTTGAAAAGCATCTGTTTATCAAAGGGAACTCATTTTACCTCTGTGGAAGCTCACTGGGTTCTCATGCACACTTCACTAAGCATGAGATGACAAAAGTGCACACTGATAGCATGTAGGAGGCCAGACCCAATCCAGGCCACTCACAGTGACAGTTCCAACCCAATCATATATGGAAACTCCCTTGCATCAGAGCTGAAAGCAGGTTAGGGAACTCACATCACAGGCATCAGGAGCCTGTGTGTGCTACAGGTGGATATGAGATTCCTAGAACATGGCTGGGAGTTAGAGGAGTGAAGGGAGTCATGGGAGAAAGAGGGAGAGAGACAGGAAGAGGAGGGGGGAGAGCCCTTGGTACTCCAACAGAAAACCGTGAAAATGAAAAGTGGCGATCTAAATCTAGCATCGTGAAGCCAGTTGTAGGAGGGCTGTCTAGAGCCTGTTGTTGCAGTGGCTAAAGGCAACAAGAATGCCAAATGCTAGCAAGCATCTCTCCCTCCCCAGCTCCCGCCTCCATCCGTGTGTGTGTGTGTGTGTGTGTGTGTGTGTGTGTGTGTGTGGTGTTGACATGTATGGAGCATTTAAGACAACTGGAAATGCCTCTGTGGGCAGTTTAAACCTACAGGCATTGCAAGCCGCCCACCTTCTCTGTGAGTTTATAATGAAAACTCCCACAGCTAGCCTGTGTGTGCACAGAATCCAGACACGGAGGTCACCCTGCTCAGGAAGAATTCAATGAAAAAGGCTTTGGCGTATGCAGCTTCAAAGCTTACTCTCCCAGCTCTGTGACTCCACTGGCTGCAGACTGAGGCAAATGTGAAATTTCCATAGGCCCCCGCCCAGCCCTCCCCAGCACTGGAAACCAGCCTCGCTAGCTAGCTACACTAGCTGCTGCTGAGGGCTGCAGCGCTGGGAGGAGAAACAGTTTAGTGCAGGGCCTTACATCACTGTCCTATTAGTCTAAGCAGAATAGAGCAGATTGTTTATTTTGGTTCAGCTCTGCTCCAGGCTGTAACATCAGATGTAACTCCCAGAGTGACAAATTCTGATCACAGTGTCACAGATTAAACAAGAGCAAGGGAAGCCGGGTGAGCGTGTTACCACAGGGGGTGTGAAGTGGGATGGGGTGCAGGTCCGCTTTGAATCCCTTTGTCTTATGCAGGCCCCCAGCTATTCCCTGAGAATCTGTACTTTTCCTCACACCCACCCACGACAGTCACAGCTTCCACTGGGCTAATAGACAGGGTCTTTAATTTCTTTAAAAATATTAATGAAAGGTGATTCCTGTTTTCCCTTAGAGCATATTTAGCTCTATTCCTGGTTCATATTTTATGAGATTTGCTGGGTATTTTACAATACCATTAAACCCAGGAGACATTAATTCTAATCGTAAGTGGCAGACTTACCCCATGAGGGTATTGCTGATAGCCCAGAAGTTTGGGCCAGAACATCTGTCAAGGGGAACTGCAAGAAGGGCATTCTAAGGCTCAATTCTGACCATCCATCCTCACAGAGCTCTGCAGGGTGGATAGATCCTGCAGTCACAGCAGATACTAAAGCCAGCAAGGCAACAGTCAGCTTGATCACCAGCAGTTTCCTGCCAATTGTAGCCATCAGTCACCCCAAGCCAGGGAGTATGTGCGAGAGTAGACCCCCGTGTTATCTGAAGACTGTCCACCTATTTGGTGTCAGGGTATCCAGTTCTCATTTCACACAGGAGGCTCCTCCCACCACAGTGCAAGACCCTTGTGGAGCACAGTGCCCACTGTGAAGCAGGACAAAGCTGAAGCCAGCTTGCTTGGCCAGACGGCGTCCCTATCTGCTTCCAAGTGGGTCCCATACCTGTAAGGTGACATCAACTGCCCCACTAACTCTGGGCACCTGTGGGTGAAAGGCTGGGGAAGCTGAGACAAGGCCAGCCCTCTATGGGTCCCGAATAGCCCTATGGCTACTCGGCCACAGTGCAAGATGCCTCTATGTCGGTTGGGGACATTTTGAAACACAATGCTGCTGTTTCTCCCTCTCATCTCCTTGCTATTATTGGGCTTCTGTTCCTTTTCAAAGTCCAGAGAGCAGTGTTTTCCACTTACCTGTTTCCTGTGGACTCAAAGGCCTGCTTCAAATATAAATAATGACTCATTGCAGTGCCAAAGGTTAAAGTTGCTGAGTTGACTATAAATCATATTTCCCATACTAAAAAGTCTAGTGGAAATTTCTGGAAGGAATCCCAAGGCTCCTGACAGGAACAGGGCTTGAGATGTCTCTCTCCTTCCATCACACCTCATCCCCTGCTCCTATGCTGGCATCAGAGAGCACAGCCATGATGACACCAGGTCTCTGGCTTGATTTTCCATCTCTGGATCAGTCATCATAGGATCTGTTGTAACTATGACTTCATCCCTACCTACAACCCAGGAAGCAGAAGTAACTCCCAGAAGCCTGCTTTTCAGAGGGAATCCTGGTAGAATTAGCATGGAGACAAAGTGAATGTTGAGATTGAGGTTGCAAGTTGGGGCTGCTGGTGGCTAGAGTAACTGCGGGCTCCATATTGGTACGAGACAGTCCCAACCCCCTCCTCTGCTTCTTCTGCACAAGGATTGGCACCCTATGCTCCTAGCAACGCTCCACTTTGTGCATGTCCCCATTCTCTTCTGCTAATGAGCAATTCTGAAAGTTATTAGGCAGTAGCTCACTTCTAAAAAATCAGTTTCCTACAGTGGGCAAGTTGTTGGCTGCACACAGGGCTGTGTCCACATTGCCATGCCCTTCAGAACTCGGGGCAACATGGGCCTGAGACCCCAGGAAGTATATATGCCTCTTGGCCCTGGATCTCTTCCTGCTGCTCTGAGAATCATGGTCTCTTGGGCTTCCTGGCTTTATCAAAGTGATTGGTATTGTAGGGGGTTGGTTCCAGTTCCACGTCAGGGACTTCTTCTCATTCATTGCCATGGTTCATCAGTTCAATGACTCACTAGTGCTTGGTAGACTCTGGATTGTCTAGGAACTAATTTTTAGCCAACATTGTGTGATCTAAGGCATTCATATCATTAAACTTCCAATAGACTGTGGGGTGAGGATGGCAGCAGTGGTACCCTGAGGATGAAAGGAGGGAGTAAGGACATCAGTACTCCTTCCCAATTCATTCACAAGTTTCTGAGCCTTTCTGGTTTTTACTGCTGGGGGGATACTGCCTGGCAGGTTGGGAGTAAGAATGCTGCTGTCCATCCTTCCGATCTCTAGATGGGCACAGAGAAGGATATGGGACCATGCCGTCTCTGCTGCTGAGGGTGAGACCCCTGCTCCACGATGGCATATGTGAGGATATCACTCTGTGAATACAGGCACCGCAAGGTGAGGTGTCTGCCTTTGAAAGTCAAATCCTCCCACTCTCAGGGATTGATCCTTCAGTGTACACAAAGCAGCCATTTTCTCTTCTCCATAAGGCACTTGTTAAAAAAAGAATGAACCATTCTACCTTCCCCCATACAACTGGTTTTGTTTTTGTTGTTTCCTTTTGTTTTTAATCTTTGATTTTAAATGCAGTCAAGGGTTTCTAAAACCTCTGAAACTTTCCGGGGTGCTGACCTGAGGCAAATATCTCAACCCTATAAAACTCTGCAACAGGAAAGGCTTCTGTCCTAACCAACGGTTCAGGTAAGCCCCGCTCAGGCCCACAGCAGGCCTCCCTTGTGAGCCCTGTGCCGCTTGCCTAGGCTGGCTTTGAAAAGTGGCAGGAGGGGAGCTTGTGACAGAAATGACTTGAATAGGAAGACACTCACATATAGTGCAGTAGCTCTAAGACCATGCTGCTGCTTCTCAAATGGACCAGAAAGCCCTATAGAGCAGAAAGTTCAGCCTGTGTGAACATGGCCAAGGCTTCCAGGCAAATGGCTGCCTACTAGGGTGTGGGCAATGCCTTGAGGTAGTTCCCAGGGATGTTCTTGGAATGTGCTATCGACAGTGTTATGACCAGAAACCTTCCCAGAGGAAGCACTGGCCAGGAACAGTTGTAGATCTAGGCTGTGCTGGGAGAGAACCTTGATAGAGACCACCTCCTCCAGTCTCTTCCCCTCTTCTCTTCCTCCCTCCTACTTTTCTCCCTCACCTGATGTCTCCTTGCCTTGGCCTGTCACTTCAAAGTTCTCAACAAGGCATCAGGCCAGCAGCATCACCTACAAGCCATGATTAGGACAATTCACCCACCTTCAACTTCATTTCCACTTAAATTTGCCACACATATTCTAGACAGCAAAAGTCCCCAAAATGGAAGAGCAGAAAAGCACTTGTGTTCTGAAAATCGGAACCTCAGTGGATCCTGGGATCTCCCTACCAGCAGCCTACGGCAAGGTGGTCACCCAGGCACAATGCAGGACAATGATAATTCTTCCCTCTGTCACTTCAGGTTGAGGTTGATTTGCTGATGTAAGGAGGGAGTAGATGATCTGTAAGCAGCTGCCATGTCACATGTATTTAGAAATGCATCTGAAGTAAATAACAGCTTCAGCTCTAGTGAGCATCCCCGTGATGGAGGGGGTGCCTCAAGTGAAGCTTTTCTGTTTATTCTACCATGTCTGGTACTGAAGCTGTGAGTGGAAGTTAATGTCTGCCTGTATGTTTCTGTAGCTGTTTAAATCTCCTGGTTAAAGCTGGGTGCTCAGCAGACTAAACACATGGTTTCGGTGTTGTGATCAGCCTATTAGCATCTCTGTCTTTGGAATTTCAGCTTTATACTGTCCTTACTATACAGAGCCAATGTTCTCTGTTGTTAGAGGTTTTGTAAAGTGAATGAATTGGGTCCCTGAGACTAGCCAGTGTCTGGCTTTTCTGTGGTCTGGGAACACAGTCACAGGAGGCTTTGGCAACTTTGTCAGGATTTCCCATGCTGCTTTTCTTTGATCTCTTTAATGTGCTAGATACTATTAGGAGCCTATGGGCAAAACAAGAACAGAGATTGCATTTGTGCTGCAGGCAGCAGATAGATGCTTAAGATTGACATTTGATAGCCCATGATTATTGCAGTCTTACAATAGTCAAGACACAAAATGAACCTAAGTCCCTGTGGATGAATGTCTGAAGTGGAGAAAATGTATTTCATATACACAATAGGACACTATGAAGGCTTGGAAGCATTAGTCCTACAATTCATAGGAACACGGGTAACTCTGGAGAGATAACCCAGGCATAGCAAAGGAAAGACTATGAGGTCTCACTTAAACACACGAATTCTGTAAAAAGACATGCCCATCTGGAGAAGCAGGGCAACCAGAGGTAAGGAAGACATGGGTTAGAGCTCATAGCATGTGAATTAGACAGGAATAATAAATTCAAGAGCTCTGTCACATAACATGGTGACTATACTTACTAAAAATAGGACTTGCTGGAAGGCTGGTAAAGGAACAGATTTTAAGTCTCATTGCCATAAATGGAGATAAGAACTACAAGAGGTCATGAATATGCTAATCAACTTGATTCAGCAGTTCCATGGTATCTACACATCTCAAAATGTCACATTGCACATCATAAACAGATACGATTTTTATTTACCGACCTTAAAGATAACAAAAGAGAATATATATAATAAATACTTCTTAAAAGATGAAAGTAATAGAAGAAAATGGTTTGGTTCAAGAGTCAATGTTCCCACAAGACTTCGCCATTAATAAGATAAAGACACTGACATGGGAGCAATGAGTCTGTGGACAGATGTCGTACTTTGATCTCAATGACAAGTCCTAGTGACAAGGACAAGTTCCTGCAACTCATAGGAAAAAGCTCCAACCTCATCAAGCCTCTCTTACCTAACGCTAGAAGATGAGATAGGGTACAACAGCCTGCCCCATAGCTATGAAGGGCAAGGAGGAGCTCATAGTGGCAGTAAACAGATTACTAGCATAGTCAAAGCAGGCCACCTCCATTCTCATGCTCCCGACTCTTGACCTTGCACTGTCCCATTGGGGGAAACTCTTTTTCTTTATTCTAAAGTACTTTGAAAACAGCGTCATTTGCATGTTGTTTTTGAGATAATTGGCCCCCTTTCCATAGCTAACTTGTAGTCATTATGACAAGATGTGAGAAGACTTGCAGGGGTGTTAAGGCCCCTCTCTTTCTGGAACTGGAAAGTTGTTATTCATCTGGAAACAGTTCATCCATAGAACATCCATAAGTCAGGCTGCCATCATAGTGTGACCCACGATATCTACATGGTAACCATCCAAACTTACTTCTTGTCCGCAGACCCCTCCTCATAAGCTGCATGCATCAGGCCACCACCCTGCTGCGGGTTGCATTCTCATCTTGGTGGGCATGATGCTCAATCTTGATTATCGCTTGATATAATTTAGTGTTGCTATGGAAATAAACCTCTGGGCATGTCTTGATTGGCCTAATTGAGGTGGAAAAACACATCCTAAATGTGAAGGGATTCCTAATCCTTCCATGGTGGAGGAAGGAGGACATCCCCAAAATGAATGATAAGGAAAAGCTAGCTAAGGACCAACATTCATCACTCCCTACTTTCTGAGTATAGATGCAATGAAAGTAGATGTCCCATGTTCCTGCCACTATGCTGGCTCCACCATGATGGACTCCCCCTCCAATGGTGGTCCAAAATAATCCCTTCCTTGCTTAAGGATTTTTGTCAGAGCATCACGAAAGCAGCGCACACAGTGAGCCATATCACCACACTTCAAATGAAAGCAAGGTTGCACCATGCCGCTCACACAGGCCCACAAGAGCGGATGCAAGTGAGTGCAAAGCAGAAGTCTTCCCGTTTGGAGTGTCCTCTTCCAGTCATGCATTGCAACATGACTTTCTCTTCCCACCCTGCTCCACGTATCCATCCCCCCATGCCTCTGTGTTTAATGGGTGCTGTCAGGAAGGCTACCAAGCAAATATGTTTAGTGTCTTTGGGAATGGAAGTTATGAGTTAAGGCTTCTGCCAGATTCAATCTTGGTCTGGGCATGATTGGAAAATGTGTGTTGTGGCCATCTGTCTAGAACTGACTGGGTGGAACGCGGAGACTTGCCACGTCTGAGACAGGGTGGCAATCACATTTCATGGAAGAAAAATGGCAGTGAGCAAAACATGGGTGCAGACACCCACAAATTGAACTGTTAGGAGCCTTCACTCTCGCATTTGTACAGTAATGGGTTTTCCGCAAGAATGAGCAGAATTGCCTTATTTTTCCCCCTGCGCTCTCAGTGTGTGCAAGTCTTCGTTTATTTAAATACACGCATATGTCGTGCATTCTCCACAGCTTCACCCACATTTGCCTTATCCAAACGGAGTCAATTTTTAGATTTTCATTTTCCAAGTTAAAAATCTTATTTTAATTTGGTTTTCTCTTTTTTTGAAATCCATTTAAAATATGATTTTTGCTACCATTTAACGCATTCCATTCATTTTTCTCTTAACTCCTTGTGTTGAGTTTCAGTGCAGTGCCACAGGTCATTCAGTACTGCCATGTTTTGAAGTAGACACCATGGTCATGATAACAACTTTGGTTCTAGGCTCCCTCTCCCTCATAGACCGCCAGAAAGCATTTACATCAATCAGTTGGCTCACACTTTACCCAGAGTGCTCTGGGGAGCAGAGCCTTAGGCTAGAATGAATAGTGCTGACACTGTTTGGGAACTGAAAGCCCAGGGTGACTAGGGTGAAAAATAAAAAGGAATTAAGGCCAGGAGAAATGCTAAGCATGCATTGACCGCAGCTTGGGGAAATGAAAGAGGCCCAGCTGGCCTCTTAGCTGGGCATTTGTGTAGCACACATTAAGGAGGATGGGCAAAGGAAAAGACTGCACTTGAGTTAACTTCTTGGAAAGGAGCAATCCCTATCCCCACAACCTTGCTGTCTGGTAACCATGTGCCCCTGGGAGGCTGACACCCCACATGCCAGGCAGAAGCACCCGAGTTCTTTGCAAAGGCTGAGGAGACAAAATCCCACTGAGGCCATGACAGTTCACTCAAGCTCTCGAGGCAGGCGAGAGGACAGACCCTGCTGGACTGCAGAGGTGCAGAGGTGGTGTGTTGCCCTTATGCTATATAACACTGCCTACAGAGGATAACAGAAACCATGTCGCCCAAGTCTAGCTTGTTAAAGCAAAGCATGTATTGAGGTTCCTTACAGGAATAAGAAGAGTGAGCAGGTCCTCATGGGGGTAAGAGTTAGGGTTACTTACAGAAGCCTGGTGAGGAGTTCCTCACAGCAGCCCTTTGGGTGGGGGAAGGAGTGTTTCCTCACAGTTCTGGGTGGTGGGGTTCTCACTGCAGCATGGAGTTTACCATCACAGGCTCACTGTAGTACTGCTGCAGGTTTCTGTTCTTTGAGCATGTGCAGGAGTACTGGTAGATTCTATTTCAAGTCATTGAAGCTGGGAAAAGAAAAGGTGCACATAGTATGTTCGTGTCTGTGTGCATCATGATATCGCATAAGCTCTTACGCAAAATGAGGCCCCATTGAGCAAAGGAGTTCAGAGAATCACATCTTCTGTGACTTACACATCTGAAGACTAGAGGAGCTGCACACAGAGAGATGTCTAGGATAGTCAAACTGCTTCCTCCCCCATCCCACATATTCCTGATGTTGAGTGATGTTCGTTAAATCATTGTGACTCATTGTGTAGGTAGGCATGTGTGTATTTGAGGGTTGGGAATTGGACACTTCCTTTGGCTTTATATCATTCTTTCTTTTTCTCATGTGTGTGAGTACACACGCGTGTCCCATGGTGTGCGTATGGAAGTCAGAGGACAACCTCAGATGACAAGATGCTCTCGCCTCCCAAATTCTTTAGCACAGACTGTTGCTCACAACAGTGCACTCCAGGCTGGCTAGCCAGTGAGCTTTCAGGGCGTCTCCTGTCCCTGCCTCCGATCTCTCCATAGGAGCACTAGGATTACAGATGTGTGCAACCCGCTTGACTATGGGGTCGGGAGATCTGCACTTAGCTTTTCATGCTGGTGCTGCAGGTGTTTGACCCTCTGAGTGATCCGTCCACACTTCCAATTCCTTATTATCATAATTTTATCTGAGGCCCCAGTTCAATACCCAGGGCGCACACAAAAAAGCTACATCTAAACCAATGAAAAGCTATTATCCTTAAATTCAGCATCATCTGATGGTACTAACATTTAGGGGATTTGATATGAATACTTTCCTCAGCGAAACTGTGTATGCCTGTCTGTCTTTCTGTCTGTCTTTCTGTCTGTGTCGGTGTAGATAACAAAGCAGAATCATGCTGTGCGCATATTCTGTATTCTATTAATATTTTTGCTAGCATTATGTTAAGTACATGTTCCCAAGGCATGTATAATTCAGAAGTTTATTTCAATGTTTCCTTCAGTGCAGATTCTCAAGCACTTCCAACTCTTGGAAATTAACTTGGGAACTGTCTGTAGGGGTATGAGACACGTGAGTCTAACTGTGCTGTGAGTCTGTCCTGTTGTTACTTGGAAGCACATTATTCTTAGAGGTCTTCCATCCATATTCAATTACATTGAAATACAGATTCCCGATAATCCTTCAGTTTGAACAATCAAAGACTCTGAGATGGAACCTCCATTTATAACATTGCCCATGTGACCCCTAAGTTTGGACCCCGAAGTGATTGAAATGGGTTTTCACAAACATATCACCAGCTAGCTGAGGGCACCCATGAAGTGACAGAGAAATGCTCATTAATTAAATATTCCCTAATTCTAAGAAGAGTGCTCAGCAAATTGTATTAGAGTGTGCACATCCACGTCCACCAGCTCACCACGCCCTCCTATGTTATTACAGGGCCTGACCCGACCCTCCTTACCCAATATCTGAGTCCTCCCCCATTGACTGCCCCATTCCTTAAGTGTACTTGAAGAGACAAGCCCTTGCCCTTGAGCTCCACAGTGCCATGTAGTTAGTTTCCTGGAAAATGACACACTATGAGTACAGTTTGTCTGGGAGAAGATAGTTTTTCTTCTCTCTTGTAATCTCCCCACTGAGTAAACACTGCTTGAAAGTGGGTTAAGATGCTCAGTTTCTCCCACTTTCTCTTAAACGTCTGTCAACAAGACTCCAATGTGCTACCCATATTGGGATGGGGAGCAGGATGGACAGGAGGAGTTAGCTACTGCCCCATCGATGTGACAAAAGACCAGAAAGCAACTTAGAGAAGCAAGGGTTTCTTTTGGCTCCCAACTTGAGGGTGGGGTCCATCACAACAGGGAAGCCAGAGCAGCTCCCCCTGTGGCTGGGCTGGGGGAGCTGGACACAGTGCGTTCACAGTCTGGAAACAGACACAAATGAACACTAGAGACCCCAGGGAAGGAGATAGTAGGACTGGCATCCAAAGTGTGTCTTCTCTCCTTGGTCAACCTTCTCTGTAAACACCCTCACAGACATGCTCAGGGGTACTGTTTGTTGGCTTGCTTCCCCTGGCTTGCTCAGACTGCTTTCTTATAGAATCCAGGGCCACCTGCCTAGGGATGGAATCATGCACAACAGACTAGGTCCTCCCCCAGTCAATCGCTAATTAAGAAAATACTTTATAGCAGGATCTTATGAAAGCATTTTCTCAATTGAGGTTCCCTCCGCGTTTGTGTGTCAAGTTGACATAAGACTATCACGTACATCTTGGGAGTAGTGTACACATTCTTTGTAGAGGCCATGACAAGCTTGGATCTTAAATAAAAATTACCTCTTGCCCATGGTATAGGCAAAGCATTGGTTTCCTCAGCTTCAAGTGAAGATGGTGTGTGCTTTCCTGAATGGAAGCCAATGAAGTCTTCATATCTACAAGCTCTCCAGAGATTGTCATGTCTGTGCTGTTCCTGTCATGGAACATGTGTTGAACATTTCACAGAACAAGGTTCTTTCCAGCCTAACTCTCCTCCCCAGCATTCTTTCTAAGGCACTCTCAGCCCCCTACCTTTAACTGTGCACATGTGGACATACCCCCAAATAGCTGCATGAGTTCACTTGTCTTGAGTTCGCACTCGAACCCCTTGGACTTGTATTGTCATGCTCTACTTAATTCTACTGGTTTGGGTTTCTAGGGAACTATCTCCAGTTGCTAGTTATTGCTTTTTTTAGCTATAAGCAAGACAAAATACTAATTGAAAATTGAAATTAGAAAAATAACTTTATAGCAATGCCCCACAATTCTCTGGTGATGTTGGTGCTTTAACATCGGCTTCTTGGTACTCCGAGATGTTGTTCTATCTCCTCCTTTGAGACATTTCCATTATAGAGCTGGTTTACAGGATGTACCATCCTTCAGGGGTTTCCTCTCTTTAGGCTACCCTCCCTACTGCTGAGGCCCTGGTTCTTCATGCTGCTTTGATGGAAGGAAGGAAAGAGCCAGCATCCCATTAGAATTCATTCATTTTTTTTTAAAGAGATAAATACAGGAGCAGTATGAAATCATCCACACAGGGTTCTTGTGAGCTGGCAGGAAGAGACGTATCTCTTTAAAGCACTCTGTGGCTGTAATAATTTTTTGTGTTAAAGAGCTCCTAACATCCACAGCCACTGGACTGGTTCTGAGCACATTAATTTTTCCTGTCTTGAGATCGGGGGATACACTAGAACAATTGATTTCTCGGTGGGGTTCTTATCTAAACAAGATCTGTCTTCATATCTTTCTCAGTTTAGCAGAATGCTTATGCAGTAGATCCGGGCATTATCAGCTTCTGGCTGTTCTTCACAGAGGCAAAAACAAAGACAAGTTATGTGCATGAGTTAGTATGTGTTATTACAGGCAGCAGCTCCAACAGCTAAATCTCTGCACCACACGATGGCTCTATGCAAATGGTATGCCCCAGAAATTATTTTATGTTAAATCTAGCTTCAGCGTTTTAAAGCTATGTGTACTGGCAGCGTCTATAGAATGTACTCTGAGAGTACAGGCATGGAGAAGTTGGGTATCCATAATTATTTCAGTTAGGAGACAGGAAGTTGTGTTAGAATCCTCACCACTGTGGCATATAGCTGAACAACACAGGTTGGGGAAGATGTTTACTTTGGTTTCTAGCTTCTGAGATTCAGTTCATCATGGAGAAAAGGATGCAGCACAGCAGAGCATCTCACGTCATGGTGCAGAAATCAAAGAGGACACCCGGGCTTGCTGGCTCCTCCTTTTATTCTCTCTGGGGCCCCACATGTGGGATGGTGCCATCCATACTCCGTGTTGTCTGTAAAAGCCCTCAAAGGCATGGCCCTATTAATCTTCCAGGTGTTCCTCCATCCAGTCAAGCCGACAGTCAAGACTGGAAACCACAGAAAGCATTATGACAATTTCTTATGAGATACATTTTTTTCTCTCATTCAGAGATAATGGAGTTTTTAGTTTCATCATTACATCCCAGAGTTATCTCATTATGATTTACCTATTAGTCACAATTATTTACCAGTGTCTGAGTGGTTCTATAAAAGACATGGCAAGGAAAGCTGGGGTGTTGCTGATGAATCACCTTACCATAATGAGTAAATATTAAATAGGGTTAAGTGACATGCTTTTCATTTGATTTTATAAAAGAAAAGAACCTCATTTTCTTGTTTCTAACATCTGCTGTCACTCTGTAACATTTATATTCCAATGCTTCAAAAGCAAATGGATCATGTTTGAGTTCAGCCTGTCATATTTAGAAATGCATAAGCTATGCTAATATCAGATAAATCTCTTCCAAGATTGAAACCATCTGAGGGAAATTAATAATCCCTAATTCCCTCTATGCCCAAGGCTTCATATTGTTATTCGGCAAAGGCTATTTATTGACAGTGATTTCAAATATCATCAGTTCATCCACACTGGAGGTGTTATATAAGCCTAAAATCCAGACCCATGGGTGTGACTTATGGGAACTATGGAAGCAACATCTTCGCTTATGTCCCTGTGAGTGTGTGTGTGTGTGTGTGTGTGTGTGTGTGTGTGTGTGTATGTGTCTACTGTCATGTATGTGTAGGCATTCTTGTATGTGTTGATGCACATGTGTTCAAATGGAAGCCTGAGAATAACCTAAACTATCATTCTTCAGTTGCTGACAACCTAGGTTATTTGAATCAGGGTCTCTCATTGACCTAGAACTAGCCAGGTAAGCCAGGCCAGGATGGCTGGCCAGTGACAGCCACCATGTCCCCTGGGGAATCCACCTCTCTCTACCTACCTAGAACTGGGATTTCAAATGAGATCACCATGACCAGCTTTTTCTTGGGGTGGGGGAAGTGTTCTGGGGATTGAACTCAGGGTCTCATACCCTGAGTATGAGTATAATCACAAGAAAAGCCCTTGACTCCAGCCTTTCAGTCTCATCTTTAATTGTAGAGAATTCAGAGCCTCGGTAGCATGGAATCTACCAGGTTTCGTGACCACCTGCTTTATTCTTTATCAAGCATCTTGGGCTGGTTGCCCCTGATTGTTTGTCCCGGCACCAGACCTGCCTCCATAAGAGCAGTGGGGATCTCTCCTGCCTGTAGTCACAGCAGCTGGCACCTGGTGGCTTGATGATTCCTGGGTGGTGATTGAGGCAGGACAGTCAGAGGCCCGTTCACAGAGCAGGCAGAGACATAGTAAAATGCTAAGTTGAGAAGGATAGCAATGCCTTTGAGATGTAAGCATTTCAGCAAAGGGAAATCAGCAACAGGGAGAGAGAGGGAGACCGAATATGGGCAAAGCTACCGGAAAAGACTGGGTTTGAGGTAACACTGAAGTTCTTCAAGAAATGAAGACAGAAGAGATCTCACACACGGGGATAAGAGGTGAAGGGAAAATGCAAAATGCAGAGGGGATCGGCCTGAGTGGAACCCAGGGTGGGTAAATGGAGAAGGCCAGATATGTTCTATAGGTGGGTCTGGCTTAAGCAGAGATTAAAGGACAAGGGAGCCTGGGCCTGGATACTCTGTCAGAGACCCACTGAACAGGAAAGCTATGCTGGCGGACAGTGTGAGAACTACTGAGCCATGCTGATTGGGTTGGGGGTGGGGGTAAGGGTTCAGTGTTGGAATCAGAGACTGGCTGGGTGCTCATGGGGGCGTTGGCCCAGGTGGAGCTGGGCTTCTAGCTGCTATGCTACATTAAGGCTTCATAAGCCCAAACGCATCTACTTCAGAAACCATCACTTCCTTGTCGCCTGGCATCTCTCATCAGCTATTTCATAGTTTCTATCTTGTTAGGACTCTCAAAATTATCCAATAAATATCAGGGGATGGGGGTGTCTGAAATAGAAATGGAAGCCACTCGCTCCTTGAGCTTACCCTGTCTCCCTTCATGATCTCACACAGAGCAAGTTGGCATATCAACAGCAGTGTACTTAATTTGATGGCAGAATTTTAAATAAACCCCTGGGTAGTCATGAGAAAATGCCACAGGGTATATACAAGCAAGCTTCTGCCTGGGAATTAACAACAGGGGAGTCTGCTGTGTCACAGACAGTGAGGACGGGATCAAACTTTAGAACAAATGCCCAGTCTGGAAATTCTCTTCAAGTTAATAACGTTTAGTGCCACAGACGGGAAACAGAATTATGGAACAAAGATTTAAGATGAAAAAGCACTTTCAGGAAGGTGGGGGTGTTCTCTGCTTGGATACAGTGTTTCCCAAAGGCTTGTACGCTGAAGGCTTGGCCTCCAGCCTGGCACTGCTAAGAGGCAACGGATGTTAAAAGGCGGGGCTAGTGAGAGGAAGTTAAAAGGTGAGACAGGAAGTTGGGAAATTTAAATGTATCCCTGATGGGGATATTGGAACTTTTCCTTTTCCCCTCTTTCTACTTTCTGATTGCCATGGGACCAACAGGCTTTATATGTCACATGTTACTTCAGTGGTGCATTTTGTTGCCAAAAGCACAAAGCAACACAGCCATCCAGCCATGGATTAAAGCTCAACAACTTTGAGCCCAAATAAACCTTTCTTCTTTGTAAGTTTATCTCAGGTATTTGTTAGAGTAAGGGGATCAATACAGTGATAGAGGTGGCTAACATTCTCACACCAGCCTTTTGTATATTACTTTACCACCATCCTTTATTTAGAAAGAAAGAGAAGAAGGAAAGGAAGGAAGGAAGGTAGGAAGGAAGGAAAGAAAGAAAGAAGGAAGTTTGTTCTACGTCTTCTTTATGTGTGGCCCATTTGCACTGAGACAAATCCAGGCCTAAGACTCCTTCTGTCAATCTCAAAGATGGGCCAGGAATCTCTAAAAGCATCCTTTTGGCCACACCTGCCACATTATAAGACAACTACTTATTTGTCTTCAGCCCTTTAAGACTACAGTTTGCTGAGGGGACAGGCCATCACTGTTCACTTTTATTGGACCATTGACAGCAATGCTTGGCAAGTAGTGGCTGTTCCACAGTATTGGCAGAATAAATGAATGAAAAATATAGCAGTGAGGAGCTTGTGCCCTGGGTTCCTTGTCTGTACCAAAATACTGTAGCTTCTGCAAGTCAGCGCTCTCTCGCTCTCTCTCTCTCTTTCTCTCTCTCTCTTTCTGTGTGTGTGTGTGTGTGTGTGTGTGTATTGTGCACACACGACAAACTAGACTAGGTAGGCCAGGGACTTAATAAGACTCTGGTTCCAAGCTGACTAATGGGCAAAGGAACGTTCTTTGGATTTTGTAATTTGGCTGCTGGAAGGAATTTTGAAGGCCATTTAACTGTTGAAGCTTATTTTAATTTCTGAAAGCTGATTCTATCAATTAGTATTTGGTTCAGGGGCTCTCCAGTGTTGAGGACTACTCACTTGGCTAACTCAAACTTGAACTCCTATGACACGTGTGCTTATAGGATATCTCCAGCTTTTTGGCACACTGGCACGGGGGTGGAGATTTCTTTGTCAGCGATGCAGTTAGGCCGTTAGTAGGTGATTTTGCCGAATCCAGCAAACTAACTAAGCTGCCTTAGAGCTCTGATGTCTCCGCTGTTTGTTGTTTTATAAGCCAACTCCAGCTATTAGAGATTTAAGACGACAGTTAAGAGGATAGATCCAGTTATTGAGGGGAGATGCTTTTTCTCTCCTCTAATTGTTTTTATCAAATCAAATACTTTACGGAATTCCCAGGAGTTCTTCATGAGCTGAGAGTTTGCCGAGAGAAGTGAAGGATTGCTAACTGGGGCATAACATCTACGTGCCTGCTGCCCAAACTAAACATACCATAGAAACAGCACATGCCTTTTCAAGGGTCAAGTGCCAGCTAAATGAAGATTCTCTCCCACAAGTGAGAAAAGTTTGTATAATTGCACTTATTGAGGATTTCATACTTACATGTTTTTATTTTGTATTCTAATTGACTGTGCTTTTCAGGTGATTATGCTATGGATTCCATACACTACATATGAGCATATACAGTTTTGTATGTAACTGTACTCTGCATGGGGCAAACAGAGAGATAAGTAATGTCACCCACCCTGGGTTCTCGGTGCTTCTGGATCCTTACTCTCTGCCCTTAACCACAAAAGCTTCCGCTCGTCTGGGCTTGAGATTTCTGATCCTCCATCCAGTACCAGTATCTTATACCTTCTATACCTTCCTCTAAGACCTATTCAGCATGGCTTCCTTTTCCACTGAGTCTATAATACTTGGATATTTCTGTACAAAAGAAAAAATAAAACACACCACAGCTTAATGGCTAAAGAATAGCATGGATCTAGTCTTGTACAGTTTCCATGGGTCAGAAATTTTAGAAGACTTAGCCAGATGATCCTTGCCCTGGGTACTGTGTGAAGTTATAGTCAAGATGCCAGCCATGGCAAGAGTCACCTCTGGGCTTGCCTTAGGGTGGAAGACCTATTCGAAAGATGGTTCATGTAGGTGACAGCACAGTCATTGTTGACTGTTGCCAAGAGGTCCTGAAGTATCCCTACCACCAGGAATGCTTGATTTCCTCAAAACCTGTAATGGAGGGGAGAGAGCAAGCAGCAGCCAGCTATATTACTGAGAGCATGGCACCGTATGTTCTTTTGTTGACTCTTGTTTTGTGGACAATAGCCCATTCTATATGGAAGGGAACAAGAGTGAGGGATGGGCCTTGTAAAGCATGATACAAACTTCTTACCACAGAGCCTGCTAAGATTTTTCTACAACTCTAACGAAACTTAAAGTAGTTTGCAAGTGTTAAAATGCTTTTCTCCCTCCCCTGGATACACTACAAGACTGGTACATCCTTGAGACTTTTCAGTAACAACTTCTTACTGCATCCCTTCAAGTTCCCAGCACATTGCTTTCAATGCACATCACATTCACTGAGAACCTGGGACCACAGCCTGTGCTTCAACAGTGAATGGAGTTCTGGGGTAGGATAGATGAAGAGATGGAGAAGGGATGAGAAAATGACTAAAACATGAGAAAGACTGGACTGAACTGTATATATTACTGGATAAATACTAGAGAACAGGGTTTCCAAGTGGGCAATACCATGCAATAATAGCCTGCTCTAGCCATCACATGGAATGGCTTGCAGTAGATTTTATTTTGCAGAGTCTCCTTTCAGAGTTGTGCTGAATAGTGTGGGAATAAATGGGGCCTACACATCCCTCCTTTAGCAAAACAGGGGATCATCACTTGCAAATAACTCTTCAGTAATGTCAAATAACATGTTTGCAATTATTTTTTACGTAAGATTGAGAACTTTATTTAACCTTTAATTAACTGCTCTATAACCTGGCTCAGTGGGGTAAAATCATTTCTAGATTGATCAAGTGACATTTGTATATAATTTGATCAAAGGGCACAGAAGAACGTCGGGAGGAACAAAAGACCCATAAGGACATATGGGAAATAAGTCTCATAGGTCCCAATCAAAAATGTTACTGGCATTCAGTTATTTTTTTTTTTTTTGGTTCCATTGCTCAGTCCAACTCCTTAGAAATGCAGGTCATAGTTCTGAACATCCAATAAGTCCTCAATGCTTTAAGCTTCTCTCTTTCCAAAATTTCCCCAAATTTATGCTCATCAAAACGTAACTCCTCTCATATGTTCAGAAACTTTCTTCATCTGTTTGGACTGTCATATCAGAAGACCGAAACCATGTAGTTAATGAAAAATAGGAATTTATTTCTTAAAGTTCTAGATGTCCTGGATCAAGGTCCTAGAAGTTTTGGTGTCTGTTGAGGATGTGCTTACTGGCCCCTAGACAGAACTTCTCTGTCCCTACACAGTGGAAGGAATGTGGGAACGCTGTGAGGTTCCCTTCACGACTGCACTAATCCCATTCATGAGGTCTCTAGGACCTAGCACCTTCTCCAAACCTTGCCTCCTAATGTGGTGCCTGTAGGGACAGTGACCCCAGATATGAAGTTTAAGGAGAAACAAACATCTGGAACTCAGGAAAACCTTCAGCAAGTGGCACAGTCAAGAGAACATGAATCATCCGACATCCTGTACAAAGTCTGCACTGTCTTCCTCCCTTCCATCTCTTTTCCTCACTTTATCACCATGACCAAAACACCTTACAGAATGGAGGTGTTAACTGAGATTATGTTTCCAGAGGGTTAGCATCGACAATGTCAGAGCAAAGTCATGATAGCAGTAACTGCAAACAGGAAGCAGAGAGAGCTCACTCAAAGCCCACCCTCAGCAATACACCTACTCCAACAAGGCCACACCTTCTAACTTTCCAAAAGAGTTCTATCAACTGGGAACCATGCATTCAAACATAGGAGCCTATAAGGGCCATTCTTATTCAAACCACCACAACTAGAGTGTCTTTTATTAAGATCAGCAATATTCATAGCTTTATAAAGAAATTCAACTTGATGGTAATTCTCTGTGGAATGCAATTGTATTTATATAACTTCTATGTGTGGATATATATATATATATATATATATATATATATATATATCATGTATGTCAATAGATAGAAAGATAGGTAGATAGATATATAATAGGTAGATAGAAAGATAGATGATAGATAGATAGATAGATAGATAGAAGATAGATGTGTGTCTAACAGATTCAGTCAATTGCCATTGTATGTATGTATCACAACATATGCATCTATGTGTCTATGTCTTACATTATCTCCATATCTGTTTATTTATACTAATTGAGTATATACAGTAGACAACAAAATTTCTGCATTGTCTGTTCTACCACCTTGACTTCTTGCAGTTTAGATAGTTCTTCCTTTTGGTAAGAACAAATGTAAGTGCTTGTGCTTTCTCCTCCTGCTGCTAGGCCAGTTCCCCATGCTTACTCTGCACACCCTGTGCCCACCTGGTGGCTTTAACTTCAAGAGCGATAAATGGTCCTCATGTCCGGCACTGGGCACATTTGTGTTTCTTAGAATATGGCCCCTTCACTCCTCATTGTCTCCCATGCCACTCTCCCCATTTCTCCTATTTCTATTCACTCAGATGTTCTCTAAAGCCCTGTCTGAAATCTGCAGTTTTGTAACAGTGTAAGCTGTCTAACACTAAGTGCTATGATGAGCATCCCCTAGGGTCTCACATCCTGGTGCCTGCACTCGTGGATACCTGACTGCCACTGCTCTCCACTTGCCATTCACACTAGAGAGAGGTATTACGGCATGATGTTCACTAGCACCAGAGGGCTGCCCGATACAAGAGGCTTCTTCTCAGCCCCACACATGGCAGGAGCTCCTTCTTGGTAATTAGGATTAACTACAGTGGCACATTTCCCTTCCACCTCTATCTCAATTCAAGGAGCATAAGTGGCTGCTGTACTCTGTTAGGATTCTTCCTGTGTTCCTAGAAGAACGCGCCTCCCTCGGCTTCACCAAACCCTGCTTCCTTCTGTGAGATTATAGTGGTATAGGGCATTAATGTTCCTTTTACTTTGGATGGATGGGATGTCCTTTCAGTCCCCAACCTTGGGCCTCTAAAACGTTCTATAATGTGTGGGGGGGGGGGGTTGCTTATTCTTTGTAGAGTTTGTCTCATGTCATGGCTTCCTTATGCTTTCCATCTCTTGTTAATCTGTTTTCAATACCGTGACGTCATTAATAAAGAGCAACACGTGTTCTGTAGATTGTGTAGATGGCCTCTATGCCTGTGGACTACATGTAACTGAAGGAAAAACAATAAATGTGGTAAATACATGCTGCCTACACAACCTGAGCAAACTCTCCCTCAGAAATAACCAACATTCACGAGAGCCAGAGAGACAGTTCAGCAGTTAAGAGTACTCTGTAGAGGGCCAAGGTTCAATTCACAGCATTAAACCATGTATAATGCCAATACTCAGGATCCAATGCCTTCTTCTGACCTCAGGCTCCTTCAAGCATGTGGTACACATCCATACATTCAGTACACATATATACACATAAAGATTTTTTTTATTGTTAGGAAGAACCTATGTGCCGAGACTCTGGGATGGCAAAGCTTGGATGGATTGTTTGATTTTACAGATTATTATTTGCTTTCTAGGGTCACCTGTAAGCATTTCTTTTAGACTTGTTATTGACAGGAAATTTTACACCTTCTAACGGTCTCACCAGTGTTCGCTTGTGATGATAACAGGTTAGCAGTCTAAGCCTTGGTCTGCCTTAACATAGACAAAATCATAGTTAGGAGCATTTTTGTCATGGCTTATCTGTGCAGATGATGGTAAATAGAGCTGCTACATAGATCACACTTAGTGTGTGCATGTGTGCACAGTAGAAAAAGCGATAAGAAAGTGCTATATTTTTTAGTCGTTACATGGAGAGTCTCTGGAAGGAAAGGTGTTGAAAGCTCAAATCAGTTAACTAAGAATCTGGAAGTAGGAATCAAACCCCTGAAAGGGGCTGAAGTGTGCTCAAAAAGGAGGATGTTCATCGTCACACCCAGCTGCATTCAGGGACTCTCAGGTATTAACACACCAGGGGATGTTTTCCACTTTCCATGTTAGGCGCTGCTTTGCAATAAGTGAGATAACAGAATGATTTAAACCTGTAGTTGTTAAGAAATTATCTGCTACACTGCTCATATTTAATCTTGATTCCTCCCCCCAGGGAAAGGGCTTTTTTTAAAAAAAAGATCTTATAACTGCTAAGAACTGGGTATGAACGGACATGGTTGTACTGTGTCTTTGCCTAGGCAACAGGCTTATCTAAATTGACCACAAGGTAATTTCACTATTGAATTGGAAAGGATCTCAGATTAAATAATCAATTTGTCCCCTTCTTCATTTGCCAGCAAAATGATGTGACTCTTCACGAGATTTATTAACCATATTAGTTGCTTCTATATTGCTGTGATACAATACAACAAAAGGATAACAGAGTTTATTTGGCTTATGGTTCCACAGGGATAGAGTCCATCATAATAGGGAAGGCATGGCAGAAAAGCAGGGGCAGAAAGATGGCTGAGCATGTTTTTATCTACATATTAGGTAGAGCAAGATAGAGAACATGAAGTGGGTCATAGCTAAAGATCCTCAAAGACCACCCACAGTGACATATTTCCTCCAGAAAGGTTCTACTTCCTAAAGGTTCAGTAACCTCCCCCAAACAGTGCCACCAACTGGGGACCAAGTGTTCAAATACATGAGCTTAAGGGGGGCAATTCTTATTCTAATCACTACATAAGGTAGTCTAAATATATGGGGGGGGAGAGAGAGAGAGACAGAGAGAGAGAGAGAGAGAAAGAATCTTATAACCACAATTTGAGAAATTGATTGTTTCCATAGGCTGATGGCTATAGAACAGACAAAATTCTTAAAATAGAAAAAAAAAAATCTCATTGGCTACTCTCTTGCTTCTAAATTCCTCATTTTTTTCTGTCTTTTTTGTTTGTTTGTTTGTTTTTGTTTTTGTTTGTTTGTTTGTTTGCCAGGGTAACAGGGCTGGCTGCTGTGCATGGCTTCTTTGGGGCAATGGTCATTTTCCTTTTGACTTTGGCAACTTGTGATTTTATGTGTTATTGTAGTTAAGTTCAAGAGGCAATGTAAACGGCCTACTTCTGTGGGAGCATCAGTGTAATGTATAGGCAGTACCCACCAAACAGAGGGCACAGTAGATAAGGAGGAACAACGTGTCCATGCTGTGTGGTCAGTGTGTGGTCACGGACTTGTCAGTGAAAGTACACACTAGGGCTATCTCCTAGGTATTCTGAGTGAACAGGGTAATTGAGAATCAAGGCAGACTTCTAGCAAAAAAATAATATTTAATCTCATGTTTAAACAACTGATAGAGAAACCTACTAACTTTAAATATAAGGTAGCATAATTAATGTTCTATACAAGGTATGGCCTTGGAATGGATGAGTTCAAGGTTGCACAGCCCCAGTATTAGCACAGAGCATGCACAAAGCAACCTTCATTTTTACAGAATTTTTTCCACCCTGGAAGTCCCATAGAAGCTTCCTCTTTGTCTGTGCAGGAGCCCCGTCCTGGTCTTCCAGTGTAACCACCGCCACGTGATCTGTTTGGACTGCTTCCACTTGTACTGTGTCACAAGACTCAACGATCGGCAATTTGTCCATGACGTTCAGCTTGGCTACTCCCTACCGTGTGTGGGTAAGAAAAGCCCTTTATTCTTTCCTATCTCTTAATATTAATCAATCACAGAAAAGTTGCTGATGCAAGCTGTTTAGCGTATGCCTTATCCTGGCTCAGGAGTTGAAAATCTAAACACAGTCATTGCCTAGTAAGAAACATTAATGGTTAGATCACCGAAGACACAAAACTCCTGGGAACTGTGTCCCACCAGAATCTGTGCCTTGTTTAAAGGTACTGAAAATGAACTTAAATGCTATTCATCCAACATGCAAAGTGTGTCCGTGGGTTTGGATGATGAATTCTGGACTTGCTACTCTGGATACAGAGCGGTTTCATCCAGCAGTAGAATGGCCGTTCACCAGTGGATTTGATGTTGAGTATCTTCTCATGTGCTTCTTGTCTAAACATTCATTACAAAGTCTACTTTGTCCTTTGTTCATTTTTAGACTGGATTATTTGTCATTTTGTTGTCTAACCATAGGTTTCTTGTGTGGGAGAGATGGTCCAGTGGTAAAAGTACTGGCTTCTTAAGCCTGACAACTTGAATTCCATCCCAGAACCTGTAATGGAAGGAAAGAACAAATTGTCCTCTGACCTGTACGCACTCAGCCATGACACACACATGCAATACATACACAATATATACATACACAATACATATATCACACACACAAACATGCACAATAATAATTAGTAATAAGAAATAAGTGTTTAAGATATCTAGACACTATATTTTATAATTGTCTATTGTTAATATTTATCCCTTTCCATAGTTTATCTGTTTACCAATCATTTTGGCAAAGTCCAATTTATTAATACCTCTGTTATTTTGGTGTCAAATGTGACTCATTGCCACACCTGAGATAATGTTAATTTGTTTCTATGATTTTCTCGAATAGTTGACCTTTTTCATTAAGTCTCTGATGCATTTTCTGAGTTATTTTTATGTATTTAGCATGGTTGGTATCCCTGGATTACTACACATATATTTTAATGGCTATAATGAGATCGGATGTTTCCCACTGACTGGAATATTATAACTAGACATTTGTGACATCCCGTAAACACTCTGGGAGCCTCAACTCTGTGGTCATTTCTCTTTATGGCTTTAGTTAGAACACAGAAAACAGGTGTATGTCTCTAAATGGCACAGATCCAAACACAAGAGGCTAGTTACAGTGCTGAGTCTGTAAGTCATGCTGTTTATTCTTCAATGCGTGTTTTTATCTGCCCATGATGAAATGGTGTTTTATCATTGTTTACATATATGTGCATCAATACATGGATTAAAACTCACTGAAACATGCCATGTTTTTATATTTTTAACAAAAGTGTCAAACTGCAGAGAATCATTTGTGGATTTCTAGTTTCATATATTTGGGGATTGGGGGGGGGGGCAAGAAGTGCACGTGTGCCACAATGTCCCTGTGAAAGTCAGAGGACAGTTTGAGGAGGTGATTTGTTTCCCTCCACCATGTGAGTTGCAGGGATTTCCAGTGCCTTTACCTCCTGAGTTATCTCACTGACTCCGGTATCATTACTGAAATAACTTCATATTGGTAAATCATTTTCCTCACTAAATACAGTCTGTGGAAATGGTTCTAAGTACCCGTTTTAAGACTTTTTCGCTAATTTGAGATATATTTAAAGTTTGTTTTTGTGTATTTTTAAAATTCCAGTCTTTAATTGTGGAAAAATGTGGACATACAAAAGTAAAGAACAAAATTGTCGGGCGACCTCACGGACCTTCTATTCATGTGGTACAACAGGTGTTAATGTGCTGCTTAGGATTCTTGCCCAGTGACTGGAACCAGCCTTTCTGTGGCAGCTCTGCTTCCCACAAGTGAGAACTGTGTTTGGAGGTCAGAGGCTAAGCACATGCCTGGGGTGCTCCTTCCCCCTGGGTTCCTTCTTATCTTAGCTGAGCTAGGGTGGGGAGCCGGAGCCAGAGCCAGAAAACATCTCTTTTTACAATGCAAATTACAATATTAGTTTACATGGACTTCTTCAGTTCAGATTCAGACTTATGGAATTGTCATTGAAAATCACCCATATTGCAACTGGTGTTCATTTTTCCCTCGGCAATTAATAATAATAATCATAATCATAATCATAATAGTCCCTCTTACTGAGTGACAGCTGGATTGTTATCCATGCCCACTTTCTTCAGAGTCTCATCTTTCCCCTCAATATTATGCATCGATATATCATGGCGATCACTCTTGAACAAGATATACTCCCTCCGTTCCTCAAAATATAACATCACTGAATTCCGTTATGTACATATACTCTCGTTCTCTTTACTGTAGAACGCTTGGTTTTCTTTCTTTTCTATTATAAACATTATTCTGGCTGGCTGGCTGGGTGGGCACAGACTTTTCTACTGCTATCAGAATATCCCTAAAATAAATTCCTTGTAAGATTGAGGGGTTGCCGTGCCAACCAGTCGAAGGTGGAGCATGTGTTCATTTATTTCGGTTTCCCATGTCCCCTCCCAGAAGGTACAGACAGACTCTCTCCACCTCCGCAGAGAGGCCAGAGAGGTTGGGGAAATTTTCTACTCACAAATTTGAGAAGTGAGAGTATCCTGTGGCTCTGTCTTTTCCTAAGTTCGACTTTTTTCATGTTTCTATATTCATCTCTCTTCTCAGCCACTTGTAAACTGAGAGGCGGATGAAGTGAATGTATTCATGAGGTGTTTTCGACATTGCATGATGCCAACGGCCCCATGTCATCACAGCAGCAACCTGCAAAGTTAGATCGCTGCTATTTTTTTTTATAAGGATGCATTTAGATTAGCCTCGGTGCAGCTAATTCTTGGTCACAGATGTCGAAGAATTGGGCTGTGCAGCCAAGCTACCACATTGAGCTCTGTCATATAGAATCCAATTGTGTTTTGCTGCCTGTTTGAAAATTACCTAATTCCAATTTTAACTAAGTATGCTAGTGAGGTGGAGGGCCTCAGAACTGTGAACCCCGGAGCTTGTCTTCTTGTTCCAACAGTGAGTGAGGCAGGCATTAATGAGCTCCAAATTCTCTGCCCCATTCCCTTCTTTCATATTGTCGTAAATGCCTATGAGTACCCTTCTCCCTCATCAGTGATTTAAATGCGGTACTCAGAAACTTGCTTTCTATGTGAAAAATCTCTTCCTTCTGTGGAGAACTGTTTCCCCCGACACATCTTCCCCATCACATTTAACAAGAAACAATAAGCCTCGTGTTTGTCTCTCTCACTATTGAGAAACTGTGAGGCAGATAACCACAAGCCAGGAGAGCCCACAGCAAGACTCCTGTCACTTGACTGTGAGTAAACTCTCCACTCTGCAAGCTCCATTCAAATGTTTGTCGCTTTGTCTCTTTAGCAGAGTTTCCATGTATGTTCTCAAGTATCTCTCAGAAACCACCTCCTTGTGATGGCTTAACTCGCTTAGCTACAGCATCTGTGATTGTGTATTATGTTCACTTTTAAAAAAACTTGACTTTGATGCTATTTGTGCATGTTTCTCCACATTGTGTGAAAGAGACTCAGGTACGACTAGATATTTTCACATTTCGTGAAAATCAGCTGCTCAGGTGAGACATCCTTTGCAAATACTACCTGCTTGGTTTTAAACTCTCACGCCCAGAGCAATGGTTCCTTGGTCACCACCTCATCAAAACTAGACTACACACTCCATCAAGGGACAGTACCACCTGAACCCTTAGTATTGCTGTTTTCTCTTTCTGCTCATTAACTTGGCTGGCATTAGAGACAATTCACTGGCAAACTGGTTCTTTAAATCAGCTCAGTGGTTCACGCATAGGCCGAAGCAGTTTCAGATGCCCAGGATTAAATTGAGTCACCCTGCTAGGGTGCGGTCTAGTTAACATTTTCTGTTGCTATGTCAAAATACCTGATAATAGCAACTTAAGGAATGAAACATTTACTTGGGGCTCACAATTTGAGGGATAGTCCATCAGGGTGAGAAGGCATGGAGGAAGTCCCTTGAGGCAACTGGTCACCTTACACCTGCAATCAGGAGGCGGAGAGTGGTGAACATTAATGATATAAAGTTCTCTCTCCTCCGAATTGAATCCAAGTCCACAACCCATGCAGTCGGTCTTCACACCTTAGTCAAACCTTTCTGTAAACACCAGCATGGACACACCAGGTCCTTCTTTGCTTCCATGCTGATAATAGATGCAGTCACATAGACAGTGAAGCTTAACAATCACAGGTACCGTGGTTTCTGTCACACTGGAAGCTAATGTGGCTGAGACGTCACCCCTGTGTATGTGGTACCAAAGGCCAACCATACTGCCACTGCTCCAATGCCTAGCTTCTTACTAGTACCAATTTGTAAACCCAGATGCCCATCTCAGCCACATGGTTATTTATAGCTTCCCATGTCCGGACCACCCTTGAAGACAAGCAACTGATGAGCTATCAGGGAAGGCACCAATGTTTAGTATGCCATAGGCAACATGAATGTGGATGAAATGCCATGTCAGCAATGGTGTAAAGGCTTCTGCCCAGGTCTGCTTAATTCCTTGGTCTTTGATATGCAAACCAGCACAGGACATCCAGTGTTACCAGAGTTAAAAATGAGCTTCTCAAACACAGGCCAAACAGCCTGTTTCCAGAATGTGAGACAAAATTTTACATAAAAATAGGGGCTTTGGGGGAAAGTGCATAGTGCTTTTGAAGTATCTGCTGTACCAGTTATTAACCTTGCATGCTGGGAACTACTTTGAAATGTCAATGGACCTTCTCAGTGTATTCTCAAGACCAAATGCTTATTACATTGCTGGACCTTCTGATTTGGGGCTGATTTATTTTAGAACTCATGTGGTGAAGGCTGTGAGCTGTGAGCAGCACACCCTAATTCATTCATCCTGAGCCTGAACAGCACAGGTTCCTCATGCCCCTGGGTTCCATCGGATTGGCTTCTACCTTCCCAATGGCATGCCCTAGACATTGCCATGATTAACAAGTGTATTTGGGTTGGAGTTGTTATCTTGTTGTGGTTGCCTTTTGCTTTCCTGGTCCAGGTCACTTTGCATATGACTTGTATGTTCAGACTTCTCATCACAATGACAAATTACCCAGCAGAAGCCACTTGAGGAAGGATTTATTTCTCTCTGAGTTTCAGAATTGTCAGTCCTATAAGAAATGAATGCTCTGGCTCGTTTTCAGTCTGAGGTATGCTCAGAGCTCATCATGGAGTCACAGATAAGTGGGAGGCTCCAGGCCCCTGCCAGTCTCAGAGCTCTGGGAGATGGAAAGCTGCAAGCAGTCTCCTGTGTGGCTGAGCCCTCCCTTAGAAGACAGGACAATCTGAAGCTCTAGAATAGTCATTAGATAAGACTGAGTCCTGAACTAACAGGATGAAGATTCAGGAAAGGCTCAAGGATTATAACTCCCCAAAGTGCCAGCCTCTGGGGAAAAGAGGGCAAGCATTTCTTACAGTCAGGGACTTTTAAAACCTCTGTCTCACACCAAAACACGGCAGCAGCCAGCATGCCTTTTCTCTGTGCTGGTGTCCCTTTCTGCAGAATGCTGTTTAAAACTGTTTGACTTTCATTAATCTCAATTGTGTTATACTAGAACAAGCGTCTTGTTTTCACAGTTGGGGCAGGGCATGGTGGAGTGAGTGCGCTCATGTCCTAGTGTCCGGAGAGCAGAGGGGAGCATGGCTGTGCTGAACTGGCATGTAGAGTCTGACAGGCTGTCATTCCCTCCAGGTATCCAGCCCTCTTATATTATGGAGCCCACGTTCAAAGCCTGTCCTCCTCCTTCATTCATCCTCTCTAGAAACATTCACATCAATGTGTTTCTCAGTCCCTGCCCCCCATAGTGACATGAAGATTGTTGTGTGAACTTTTCCTGGGGAGATGCAAACCAACATATGTTCACAATAGAGCACAGACGACAGGCCAAAGGAAAGAGTCCGTTGACGTCTGACCTTGTGAACCAATGAGTCTACTGGAACTGTGTACTGACTATGGGTGGGGGCTATTTACAGAAACATGGGTTACCCCAACAGCCGTTCTTTATGAATCAACCCTATCATGGAAGACAACTTCAAGGAAGCTCTGTTAATGGAGCCCCTCCTTCAATAAACCTTCTGCTTCCTCAACATGCTAGAATTTCCCATCGCCACATCCCCTAGTGGAGAGTTGGAGGGAATGGTAGCTGGAATCCTATTGCCTTCTGCTTCACCTCATATAGAGAATGTCTGTTGCTCTTCTACCACTACTGTAGACCAAGACTGAGTTAGCCCACTCAGTTAGTTGCCAAGGTTACCATGGGACAGGGACTCTCTACTCCAAAATGGCAATAGGATAGTCATGTCATCCCTGAAGGAAAAAGCCATATTGCAAGGAAGACTGACCACTACATCCAGTCTCCACAGTCTGCCAGGGTCCTCAGTGTCTTTGCCCACAGCCTTGCAGCATGAGACAGATGTTTCTGGTCCTTTTATGATACCAAGATACTCCTGATGCCTGGGTTTCAGACAGCCAGTGAGGATGTTAAACACAGTGTGTAAAATAAAGAATTGTTTTCTGGCTTTTAAATGATGCTCTCCCAGATAGGTACAAGGGATGAAATCAGTATGATTCCTAAAACTACACTGAAAAATAAGGGCAATTTACCAACCAACAAACCATCATTTTTTTTCTTCTCTTCTCTATAACCAAAGCCAGTAAGTATTCTTTCTGAGTTGGAATTAAGCAAAAGATTCTATGTTTCTCAAATCGCTACCCTTCCTGTTTTATCTTTTGAGTAATTTAGCAGTTTTGGTGGTCTTCTTTTTATTTAGAATCCTGGAATAATATAAAGGGGGGCTACTCTACCTTCCACAACTAAAGCTACCCCCAAAATTCAATGGCTTGGCAGAGCCAAAGTTTCCTTCCACTCTGCCATGTGGGTTGCTGTGGGGCCTCTACTCTACAACATACTCAGCGACCCCGGGACTTATTTCTGCTATCACATGGTTCATCCTCTGTAGCTTCCAAATGCCTACTAAGTCATGGGGCAGTTAGCAAAGGAGTACTGCCAAGGGTCACACAGATGAGGTAGGGGCTGGGGCAGTTGGCATAGGAGTGTAGCCATTAGCCATGCAGATGGGGCAGGGGTCAGGCAATGGATTATATCACTTCCCATATTTCTTACAGCACAATCTAGATCCATGGATACCAATAAGCCCACAGTGTGCCTTGAAGCCTGGAGAGGTGGGTTGAGAGATGGAGTCCAGTGTATGTCAGGAAGAAGCACAAATAGGCCTGCAAGCTGAGCAGTCTCAGCACGGGTGCAGAGTCTGGCAAATAAATAAATAAATAAATAAATAAATAAATAAATAAATAAATAAGCAAAGCACAATTTATCACGTATTTTTTCTACATTCCTCTCCCTGCCTGCAACAGAAGCAACCCTTCATCAAGTCACTTTATTATAAGGAGTGACTGGTACACAGACAAGGACCAGAAACAGAGATGTAGCGCGCAAAAGTGATGTTGTCCGGAGGGTTAATTGGCCAGATCAACAAGGCCATGTCTATCTGGCCATCCATCTGGCCCTGCAATTGCTGCCTTTACAGAAATCTTACCTCAGAGGCTCCAGGAGGACTTCTGTGTTCATTTGAGGCATGTACCTGTCTTTAGTGAGTTACAAAGGCTCGAAGTCTCTGCTCCTCCATGAAGATGGCTGAGTCTCAGTTTGCTTGAATATCTGTGTTCCAAATTTCCTTTTATGTCATTGCTCATGTTTCCTACTCTTTCATGTTTCACTCCACTAAAATTACACATCCTTTTCCTGTTGTTTGTTTTTCCCTTGAGCCAGGGTCTCTCTACGTAGCCCTGGCTGTCATGGAACTCACTACGTAGTGAGTGGCTGGCCTCAAACTCAGAGATCCACCCGCCTCTGCTTCTGGAATGCTGGGATCAAAGGTGTGCACCACTGCACCTGGCTAAAAATAAGCACTCTTAAAGAGACTATTCACTCAGCTGTGTGGGGATAGCAGTAAACCACTTTCCAGGTGTAAATCCATTACTCATCTGAAGTGATCTGGCAGATGCCTGTGAGAGTTCATGATAGGTGCAGGATTCATTCAAAATGCCTGATTTTAGATGCGTTTCTTCTGTTTATTGATGTGTCCAAACCCCTTTCTACCACTTTTTGATTCAGCACAACTTTGAACACCTACGGTGGGCATTATCAATGTAGAGACAACTCTTCTGAAGCCGGAAAGATTGTGGCAGCCGTCAGTGGGTATTAACTGACCTTGGAGCCAGTCATTTTAAGTGGTCTTATATAGCCTGAAGTGTATGGTGAGCCACATGCCTCAAACACACACATCTGTATAGTAAGACCATGAATGGTGATGAGAGACTTTGGCCACCACACCTAGACTGAGAGAAGGGACATGTCCTGTAGCTCAGTGGTCTCTATGTGATCTCCCCAGCCATGTCTTCCTTCTTTCTGCTTGGGAATCATTCCACCACCTTTCTCATGGTCACCACCTGTGTGTACAACCAAATTAACAGAGGGATGCACTAGCTTTAACCTTTCAGCTTGATCCTGGCTAGGTTTTACCAAACTGCCTTCTCCTGAAGACTGTCATCCACAGCAGTAGTCTTGGTTGTACAGCTAGAAGTATAAATGCACATGTTCATAGAGATAGCAAAGCATCATGTGGCTGACAGGAGCACCACTCTGTGATTAGTGTCTTCTGCTGATGATGTTTAAGGAGCCTGGCTCACAGCCTGTGTTATGTGGCCTTTGTGCATGTCAGCATTTGATGTGCCACTGTCAACTGCTTTACCCTCAGTAATTAGGGCATCCCCCTGGCAGCTCATCTCATGGTTTAGATCAGAGTTTGGTAGTGGTTGAGAGGCTCCTGAGCTTTGGCTGACTTGGTGCAGCAGATGAGATGTTCAGATGCATGCAAAGGTATGTTCCCGGTGCATGGCAGAGTCTACGACCTCTGGTGTCTCAGGAAATGTGATGTGTGCTTTTTCTTCCCAGGCTACAGACTTGTGCATCCTGCCACAACCTTATTCTGGAAGCAGGGCTATTTCTATTCTGTAGGTCAAGAAAATTTAAGTGTGTGTTGGAGGGTCAATTTGCTTTAGATTTTACATATACACTTCCTGGTTCAGACCCAGTTGTTCATTGCTCTAGCTGTGAATTGTAGGGCATCTTGGAAAGAGAGATTTCTGAACCATCCTTCAGGGAAGCTTTACCAAATACCACAGCAACAAGTGCTGCAGGGGTCAAGCAAGAGGCCCCAGTCCTTCCAGACAAAACAAGGTAACTATTCTTAAAGGTTTCTAAAGAAGAGGGGGCTCTACGCTGTGAGGAAATAGGCTTAGTCAATATGTGAAGATACTTGGCAAAGATAAGGGAAGCAGGGCACAGGTGACTTGGGCTATGTAGCAGAAGTTGCCTTTTCTCTTAAGGGGTGAGGCCAGGAAAGCATATAACCCTGAGTCAGGCTGTCTCCTGCCCGAGGCAGTAAGGGTGGATACTGTCCTGCTCACAGTCCTCTTTGCTTAGAGCTCTCTAACTGTGTTCCCTTATCACACCTTTGCCATAATCATCATATATATATATATATATATATATATATATATATATATGCATATATATGAAAAGGAATATACAGACATATGCATATATTCAGGGCCTCATGGCTCTGTATTCAGTGCTGAATGTTGTTGTTGTGTGTATTCACATTACACACACACACAAACACACACATTTAGTAACCATGATAAACTTTATTCTCTCTCACCATGTGATGTCCTGTGTTAATAAGACTTCAAGCATAGAAATTGGTGTGAGCTGGTGACCTCCAACTGTCTTCCAAATAATTAATAATGTGCTTAGAGGGGTTGATTTACATATTCATGAGAGTTTAGGCCATTTGGTTCCTAAGCAGGCCAGTGAAAAAGTTTAATGTTTTGAATGCACATCAGTTTAACAGGAATAGGAGTGGTTGAATAGTCTAATGCCAGTCTGTTACTGAGCTAGGCAATCGTACTGTGTATTCCTACGAGGTCTACATGTCTTCCAGGTTAAAGGTAACCTATGCTCTATTCTGCTAAGAATTTTGGAAAAGTTAACGTCTTATATTTTCTGGGTTTTTTCCTAATGTATTTCTTGCCCTTTTTTCCTTTCTTCTTCCTCTTTGCTGACAGTAACAGCTCTTTCCAGGCAAGTGCTTGACCATTGGACTCCAGCTCCAGTAGCAGCTCCTTCCAAATGCTTGCACATCTTTTATAATAGGTCACTATATTAACTTGTTTGGATCTCACATTCAGTGGCTTAAACAATAGGAATTTCTTTTCCCACAGCTATGGAGGCTATACATTCAAGTTCCAGGTTCCCTTTGGGTTGATTTCTCCAAGTCGCTGATGTTCCTGTGGCCAGTCTCTTCCCAGTCTTCATATAGCACACTCCTCTGTGTGTCTGTAGCCCAGTAACCTATTCCTGTAAGGATGTCAGTCAGACAGGTCAAGACCCTACACAAGCAGTCATCCATTATCTACATCCCCCTTTAAAGGTCTGGTCTTGATTTATAGTCCCATTCTGAGGCACCAGGCCCAGGACTTTTACTTTGTAAAAGTAGACACAGGTTAGCTTCTTATCCACCATCTAGATTCCAAACTAGTTTCCAGATATTATGTATCCCCAAATTCAGAGAGGACTGCTGGAGCATGAAGCCTGTTTATATGGTTGAAGTAGCATGTGGATATATATGCCTATCCGATTTCTTTCCCCAGTGCCCTTCCTCCACACACCAGCTGGTTTCTGACACATAGATGCTCTGTATCTAGAAATACTAATACTGGGGCCTGTCCTCCAAGTATCTGCTTTGAAGATCTAGGCAGCTCGAGCATGCATTTCAGGAAGGATCCTCTTACCCCGCTCCCATACCTCCATCTGACATAAAAGGGAATGCTCGAATACTCTGAGATGGCAGTAGCTATGTGGTATCTGGTCATTTCTTGGTCCTTCAGTCCCCGGCATGGATGGTCAGGGTCTGCCGTCTCCATACATGTTTTTAATAGTTAGAAATTTAACATGCTACTACCAATGGAGTCTACACTGAAAGGGCTCATGATCAGCTGAAGGCAGTTTCTTGCCAGGGTGGATGTTTCAGATGGTGGGTGCTTTTCTTCTAAGTAGCAATGCTCCTTTACTCTCTCACTCTTTTGGGCCTTATCTGTATCTTCATAGTCAAGCCTGGTCCCAACCTCCAGAGTCCAGCTGGATTAGGGAAAGGAAGGAAAAAAAGGAAATGTGTGTCTTTGGGGAAAGCAGCTGTGCTCATCCATTTGCCACCAACACATACATGGCTCTTTCTTATGAACCCTTGTCCCGAAGGCCCCCTAGCTCTTCATTTCTTAAACTGTGACATGGCCATTGGCCAGTCCTACCTGAATGGGGTCAAGAATGATGTGGTGTAGATAAAGGCTGGGGACTCAGGGAAGACCCTATTATATTACTTGGAAGCCTTTAGAAAGGTGTCTTTGATGTCTTTGTGACTCAGCTTCTACATGGAAAACTTGGTTGTATGCTGTACATGGAGGATTCCAGTGTATGGATAGAGGACAAACTCTGTGTTCAGATGCACCGAGTAAAGGCAGACCTGCTAGGCTGTATAAAAGGCTTGTTTCCTCATCTTAAAATGAAAACAATCCTAAGCTCACAGCTAATTAAAAGCAAGCCTTATATAAAGGTGGCTGGCACACTTTCCACTGCTTATATCCATCACAGTACCCCAGTCAGCACTGCTGCAAACTCAAACACTCCAGCCTCAGAGCAGATACTGGGACCTTGTGATGGATATGAGAAGCCTGACTTTGCACCTCAGGTGTCTTTCAAGTTTCGTGGTTAAAAAGTGAAACTCAAATTCTCTTCTTGATTTTTGTCTACCTCAACACAGCAACACACTGTAAAAACAGTAATTTCCTTTGAGCTGGACATTACCATTTTCTTTATAGCAAGTATACAGCATGACATGAATGTTGGGTTATAAACATCAGATTGGGAGTCATCAACAAATGCTCTTATTTAAACCATTAAATTAGTTCAATTTACTACAAGACTGATTTTTCAAGCTGTCTTTAATAGAAAGGTCTGTCTGTGGGAAGGTGAGGAGATATCACTGAGGCCTCCCTTGGTTTGATGTTTCTCTGACTGGCAGCATGCCTAATTGCCTTGACCTTATTTGTGACCTTTCCTAATTGTGAGTATAGCTTCCAAGTCCTTACTTGAATATTAGGTAATGAGAATCCCTTGGTTTGTATGGTTTTTTGGAAAAAAAAAACTAATACTCTGTAAGAAACAAAAAATTAGCCTAGAATTAAAGAAGACAGGAAAACAATGTGATCCATTTATTATTCCAAATCATGTTTTGTATTTTAAATGAATCAAGCATTTTTTTCTATACAAAATAACAGAAAACATAATTTGCATGTACATGTCATTTTCTGGAGTGTCATCACCAAAGACAGAGACAGAATGGTCACTGGGGTACATCTTTGTGTGAGGCTCCTGTACCAATCTCATCTTGGTATGCGTACCACAGATGCCATGACAGACACTCTGTTGTTGCTGCTTCCTCTCAGAATGACATTCTTTCTTACTCTGCTGGCCCTTCCAAGGGAAAGGGTAATAGTTTTTCTTTGGGCTCATTCTTTGAGACCTGCAACAAGATGAATTCATCAATTCGTACTTGTCACCCAAGCCAGCCTGTGACTGTGGAAAGTACAGCCTAAGACTGTACTTCTGTAATGTCATGAATCTGGTCCTGACTCAGTCAGTAACTAAATGCCTCATTTATTTGGTCAGAGTTCTATTAACAACTTACTCACTATTATATGCTGGGGAAGCAGGTTTTTTGCATCACCTCAAATAAGGGTCACAGTGATTCTGTTGGTGTTTACTGAAAGTCTCATCTCTCAGATGAAGAAACCGAGGCTCCCAGAAGCTAGCTCTACACACTAGCTTGCCTGACTCCAAAGCCATTCTTCCCTTCCCATCATTATTCATAAAACTTGTTTCATACTCAGGGTCTCTACTGCCTCAGAGGTGCTGTGGTCCCTCACTGCTGGCCCCCAAGCCTATAGCTGCTATTTGGCGTTGGTCAGACTTCATGTCAACAACTATATCAAGATGAATAAGTAGAGGCAGTAGCTCTCCAGTGTCCCTTTGATGTGGACAGATGAGTGCTTATTGGATTCCCAGAAGCACAGGCTGTCATTGTCCATATAGCAACTCTAACATAGAAAAGATAACGTTTTATTAATATTTTTTGATTTTGCTTTGGTTGGGATGAAACCTAAGGCTATGTGCTTGGGTTCCTAAACTTTTGTTATCCATGACCCCTTTTTACCCACAAAATTGTTATGTGGTCACAAATATTTATGCATATAAAATAATTGCAAAAATCTAACATGAATTGAGAATGAATTATCAAGAAATTTGTTTTGCCACAAATGCGGCAGAGGAGGGTCTTGTTATCCGTCAGGGGGAGGAGAGGCCCTTGGGCCTGATTGTGTTAGATCCCCCAGTATAGGAGAATGACAAGGAGGGAAGACGAGAGTGGGTGGGTGGGTGGGAGGGTGGGTTGGAGAATATCCACATAGTGGCAGGGGGAGGGTGGAGGGAATGGGGAGGTTCCAAAGGGGGAGATCTGAAAAGGGGGAAACATTTGAAATGTAAATAAAATATGAAAATAAAAAAATATATTAAAAATTTTTCCAAATAAATAAATAAATAAAAAAGAAATTTGTTTTAAAGGAATTCTCTAGTATACAACAAATTATCTTACCGTCTATTTAAGAATGAAATCAAGTACACATAGCAACGAGAGGGATATGTTATCTTCATATGAAGAACTGAATCTTGGCTGAATATTTGGTCCAGTAAGATACAGAGCACCTTCCACATTTCTCAAAGTTCATTTTGTTTGTTTGTTCTGTTTTGTAACTATCAATGCTGAGAATTTCACATAAATATGTAACCTCCAAAATGGCAGAAGTACATCTAGGGTCATTTTCAAAGTTATTGAGAATTCTATCCTAAACCTAGGCCAAATTCAATTAATTGTTTTAAAACAAAACTCAAGGAAGCAAATCAGACAACAGCTTTTAAAAATCAAGCCCCTAGCATAGTAAGATCTAGAGATATGCTAACGTGTGGCTTATGTACTACAGAATGGTGGTAGAAAATCAATGCCATTGTTATCTGTGATAACTGGAAGAGCACAGACTTCTTGTCCGCACAGGAAAAGCACTTCACAGCACGGACTGGGCTCAAATCCTATCCATGGTGTTCTGGTGGCACTGTTGGTATCTCACTGTACAAAGTGCCCTCGTCATGTGCTCTGAAATAAGGCTAAAGTAGGGTCACAGGTGCAGCAAGGGCCAGCAATGCCGGAAACATCTTGGATCGGTCCTGAATTTGAGTTTAATGTTTGTTCATTGTCCATTCAGAAACTTTTCGCCATTGCCAAATTTTTACAACCCACACCCATACTGCATTCCATCTCATGACACCATGCAAAGTCGTGGTCCACGTTTTAAGAAGCTGAACGCTGGATTATAGCATTGAGCTAGGACCCCACAACCCCAAACTTTGAATTCCGACTGCTCTCTGAAATCGATATAGAAAAGAACTCTTGAGTTTGCTCAGATTCCAAATAATTTATTTGGAACAAATAAAATTATCTATTCCAGTTAATGCTGTGTTACATAGAGCAGTGGACCCTGTAATAAAGGGACCAGGGGTAAAAAGAATTTGGATGATGTACCCTCTAAAATGAGTCAAGGCAATTGTAGGCAGTTTTCTTCCTCCTGTTTGAACTTTAATATGCCCTCTTGGTTGGACCATGGTTTGGATGAAACTTTACGGTTCTTATTAACTAACAGTGTAATAAAAGACCCAGTTTCAGAGGGATAAAGAGCTCTCGTCCAATGAAATCCCACCGCCATCATTAGAAGTTACTTCTCTAATACTCCGATTCAGACGGTGCTATTTCAGGAATAGACTGTTGTCCCAGGTTCCTTTCGGCTTCTGTAGCTGTCATATCAGCGGGAGTAACTACCTACAAAGTGTGCTTAACTTTGCCACCACGCTAAGTATAGCACAGCAGGTGTAAATCAACAACAGGCTGATCCGAAGTTTACTTCCTAAAGCAAACCTCTAGGCTGCATTTTGCCATTCTTCTTTCTAATCTAAACATAAAAATAAATCAAGGTAGAAAAACAGCTGTAAAGCTGATAATGAGATTTGCAACCAGCTAAGACAGGACTTAAATCACACACACACACACACACACACACACACAAATTCCTATTTTTTACCATCTACTCTGCCAGTAATTTAGGAAATATCAGCTTAGGGGACAGAGCCCCACCCTGCCATTGGACAAAGAGGACACTCATGGGCATCTTCTGTTTATCCTAGTGCATGCCTGGCCCTAGGAAGGAGCACAGAATATTGTTCAAGCCTTCTGGAGTACAGTCCCAGATAACAGGGATATTCTGTTTACCAGTGAGTCTGAAATGATGCTCAAGTAAATAATAAGCATTTCTGAAAATTACCCATTCACACAGGTAAGCACTCCAAGGCGTTTGAGTCTCCAGGGAAGAGTAGCATGGGTTTTTCTTAATTGCTTATAATTGTGAATTGTGCATTTCCAAAGGAGCCCAGAATGGTCATGGGAGGTACATTTGTCAGAGTTTAGCGATGGGGCCTTTCTGTGAGTAGTTTGCATATAAAATAAAAACATTTTCAGTGCTTTCCTGATGGCAATAAAGTATATGTTTAAGAACAGTTAGCTTACTATTCTAGAACAGACTACAAAGCTACTTGGATACCTGGGGCATTTAATACCAACTGCCTTGAATTTAAGGAGGCATCTAGCTATTGTTTTAAAAGCCCATTATCCTCATGAGACAATGACCCCAAAGCATGGAGATAGATTTCCAATTTACAGATATTTTTGACTTGTATTACAGAAAGTATCTTGATGAGTTTCCTGTTTTCACTTCACATAGACATGCACAATTGGCTGAATTCTTAAAACTTATACAAATACATTTCTCCTATTGTGGAAGCAAATGCTTATTTCCATTTTAAAAAGATACTTGTGGTCATATTGGGGGGAACTCTGTTGAGCTTTGCTATCTTAGGAAACATAAAATAATACCTGAGTAAAATCAAGGACATCTGTAGAGGATCCCAGTCTGTACGGGAGGTCATCAAAAGGTGGCACATTCCTTCTTTGCATTCATTTTCTAGGAAACAGTATCTGCCTGAATCCTAGTCGGGGCACAGTTTTGCAGAATAGAAAAGCTAGCCCTGTCAGTGATCTGAAATTTCAGGGAGGGATTACACACACTCAGCAAATAGCAGAGCAGGAAACAGAAGTAAAGCTAGACAGGGGAAAACTGGCAGAAAAAACAGTAGTCCTTGGCGGTCAAGATGGCTCAGTGGGTATAGGAGCTTGCTGCCAAGTCTGATGACCTATGTTCCACTCTCAGAGCCCACCTGTCAGGAGAACTTACCTACAAGTTGTCCTCTGGCTTCAACATATGTGCCCTGGCACCCGCGTGCGCAAGCGCACACACACTCATACAAACAAATAAATAAACAAACATACATGTACATACATGCATACATGTGTACACACACATGCATAAAATAAGTGTAATACATTTTTAAAGGAAAAACCCTCAAAAAGCAAGGCAAACTCTAGGCACAGAATAGCTCAGTATGGCTTCAGTATTGTGAAAATAGGGACATGGGCAGGGCCAAAAAGTATGTCTGTGCCTTGGGTAACAGTGGGGACTTTGTCTTCCTTAAAGGGCTTTAGAGAAGCCACTCCTCCAATAAGAAAGACACAGAATCCAATTGGCATCTGCAAAGACTGTTCTTAACCCAGCCACCTGGGGAGCACTCTGACTTGCCCAGGCTGGCTGGCTGCTGGTGCTTGGCACTGGGAAGAAGCCCTCTGATTTCCAAGTGTCTAACCTGTCTTTGGTGGTTTCCCACTGGGTTTGTGTGACAGGAAGGTGGCTAAGAGGGGGATGGCATGGCACTGTGGAAGTTTCTGGCTTCAGCTCAGAGTGGATGAATGTGGCCACAAACACCTGGAGAAGGTAAAGATCCCCTTTTGGGGGATTTAACAGTTACCATTGATCCATTTCTGGGGAGAGCATTTTTGTCTAGCGTTTGCAAAGTCATCTTTAAATTGTGTCTGGGAAGTGCTCAGAAACCACATCACAGAAACCTAAAAACAATGAGAAAATTAAGTTGTGTTTAATGTGCTTTTCACTCTGCTGTGCATTAAATGGAGTAAACCAAGGGCTGGAGAAATTTGCCTCTGAACTCACAAGAACGGACAAACAAGCAATGGGTATGGAATTTCTTCTGTCCACTACCATGACATCCCAGTTTGCCAAGGCGTGGGGGAAGTTCCTCTCTGTCCTCTGGGCATCAGGTACAGGACCATCCAGAACTATGGTAAGATGAGAGGAAGAATCTTACTCAGAGTGGAAATTTCTCAGGAACAAGGGTGGGTCTCAGAGCACTGGTGGCCCCACTGGGTGGGGGAGGGTTTGTCTGCGGGTACAGCTTCACCATGCTGCTTGTCTGCTTCCTAGCTCCTTGGCTATGAGTAGTTTCCTCTTGATCTTTGTAATGGGTCTGGGCATGTGTTCACCCATGTCTTCTAAGCAAGAGTCACAGTAGGAAGTCAAACTAATCTCATTCCATCAGGGATACCCAGACAACCCTTTGGAAACTGATCTCCCCAGATCAAGAAAGATGAAGACTTTCTGTGCTTTGGACTAGACCTGTTTAAAATTAGGATTTCGCCATTTTGGATGCTGGGAAGAGTGGGAGTAATGAACTCTGCATCAGCTGCAATGTTTTATGGCGCATTTTCAGACTGTAATCTCAGCCATCTCTTTCCATTCCCCATTTTATCTCCGTCTTTCATCCCCTTTAATCTTATTCTGTGTGCATGTTTGCACAAACTATCCCAGACCCTATCTAGAATGTCACTGGAAAGGAGGGAGCAATAGAAATTTCAGTTTGAAGACATCAACAGCTTCTCAGTTAAGAGCAAGTGCAGCCTAGAATATTGCAGCTACTCAACAGGAAGACATCCCGTACAGAATGCACTACAAAAAAGAACTGGGTTCTCCTCCTGAGACATTCATCCTGGCTCCATGCTTGGGATGTAGCTTAGTTGTAGACTGATTGCACAGCGTGCACAAGTTTCGGTCCCAAGAGAGACACATACACACACACACACACACAGAGAGAGAGAGAGAGAGAGAGAGAGAGAGAGACAGACAGACAGACAGACAGAGACAGAGAGAGACAGAGAGAGAATAGAAAAATAGTGTTCATGGCTCTTGGTAAATTGAATGTTGTATACATAGTCTCAAATATAGCAGTTTACCATATGTGGTTATTTAAATCCAAATTTATATTTGATCAAATTGTAGAAATCAAGATTAAATTTTCGTAGTTTATATTATGAAAATTTATCGTAAATCAGACTGACTTTAATGACTACCGTATTAATGCAGTTGTAGAGCCCACCCACTGTGACAGCCATTTGCTGACCTGAAATTCTTTCGAGTGTGGCTGAGAAAAACATAACTTGTGGATGAGAAGGCCCAAAGGGAAGCATTTTGGTTCTTTCTGTCACATTTCTACTGCTTTTGTCCCTGGTGGCATCTGTTCTGTTACCCCTGAATTCTGCAGTCACCTCAACATCCCTACTGCCAGGTCCTCCCTCGGTAGTCTACTGACTACCGGAAAAAGCTGAAGTCCATCCAGCAGCAGGACTCAGCGCATGCTCCCATGTCTCCATGTCAACTGAGTTCCCTTCCTCCGGTGACTTCCTGAATCCTTCCCCCTGTGACCCACTTCATGGATGCTGTCTTGAGGTTTTAAACCTCTTCTTTGCCATGCTTAGATGCTGTACCCCCAAGCCTGCTGCCCACCTATGTCCCTACAATAGCCTCAGACACCTCACTCTCCCCTACCCTGCTTACCTCCCTGTGTCCCCTGTCACAGCCTCCAAGGCATCTGCCTCATGATCCAGCCTGGGGTCCTCACCTAGGGTCTGGATATAAATAATTCTGAAAACTCCTATTACTTTAATCCAAGCAGTTGGGAGGCAGAGGCAGGTTAATCACTGAGTTCAAGGCCAGCATGGAATACAGAGTGAATTCCAGGACAGCTAGGACTGCACAGAGAAACCCTGTGTCTAAAAGGGAGGAGAGAGAGACAGACAGAGAGAGGGAGAGAGAGAGAGAGAGAGAGAGAGAGAGAGAGAGAGAGAGAGAGAGACAGAGACAGAGAGACAGAGAGAGAGAGACAGAGAGAGAGACAGAGAGACAGAGACAGAGAGACAGAGAGAGACAAAGAGAGAGAAAGACAGAGAGAGAAAGAGAGAGAACCAAGAACAACCATTTCATCTTGATGTTCCTTTGGATTCCCTATCTTGCCCAGAGCCAATCTTAGGCACAGTCAGTTTAAAGTAAATGCCTGGGTGGGTTCTCATGGTGATACAGAATCATGGTGATCCAGAAATTGGTGCCTTTGACTTCTGGTTATGGTTCCCCATCTTCTAACTCTATAAAGAGAGGCCCCCATTTTACCCTGTAGAGTGCCTTCTGAAATATAAATTCAGAATTAAAATTCAGAAAGCAGGGGCTGGGGATTAGGCTAATCAGTGGCTTCTGGTCCTACCAAATTAAAACTTTATAGTTTTCTGAAGTCAGTATGCTCATGAGTTTGACTCCTGGGGCACCCTTGGATATTTGATATTACCAGCTGTTAGAAATGGATGATTTTAATGTACAGTGGGTAAATCTAATGAATGTCATTTAGCATGTGAATATTTTGAAACCATTAACTAAGGCTTTTCGGATCATTTTCTTGTACGGCACAAACTTACATACAGGCATATGTGTATCCATTGGATAAACTTATAGACATGCATGCATCCATTGAATAAACATATATGCATCTATGCACGCATCTACTGAACAAACTTATATACATGCATGCATCCATTGAATAAACTTTTAGCATTGGTGACAAAATATAAAAGAAGATGCAGGGTATTTTTTTTTTTCGAATAGCTTTTGGTATTATATTCTCTCCTCTCTCTCTCTCTCTCTCTCTCTCTCTCTCTCTCTCTCCAGTAAGTAACATTTATTAGAGGCAAATACCAACCATATTGTTGGCATAATAGTACATTGTATTATTTGTTCATAATGAACGCTATCCTGTGATGAGATGCTACCTAAACCACCTCTTTCAACCACATTCTCTATTTTAAGGAAATCCATCCCTATGGAGTCATTGCCGAATAACAAAACTGTGACATAAACAACTCCTCAGCTGCATACGGTCAAAAACTATGAATTATATTAAAGTATCTGCTGTTTCACAGATCTCAACCCCTCCACGTCACCAATGACAGTTTAGACACTGTGGCGTATAGACTGGCACTCATGTGTGTTAGGAAACATACATGTTGGTGGATGGTCTTTATAAACACATGCTTCAACTCATTTGCATTAAATTTAATTTTATTAACCAAAAGTACTAAAGCTAAAATCTGAAAGGGAAAAGATCTTCCTCCTCTCCGTAGGTGTTGTTTTTAGCATCTTCATTAAAATAAAAAAAAAAAAACACTGACATCCAATCACATGTGTGAGAGTGCATGGGTGTTGTGTAGTTGGCTTCTGGCTACTGGGTGTACTTTGGAAACTGAAGACTCTCAGTTGGCCATTGTGCCTCTATACAGTGTTATAATTAAGGTGTGAGTGGCACTAATTAATTAAATTGGGGAAAGGGGCATTCATAAGTGGACGGCGTAAATAGATAATACAGTTAGCAGTTGACACTGTGACCATACAAGTCCTTTTAAAATAATGAAGCATGTGGTGAAGGAGTTACTTAAAGCCTTAAGGAGTGGTGGCCGTTTGATTGTCACACATGAGAAAGCTGAGCCCCGGGTGATGCTCACTGTATATAGTCTAAAGCTGGGGAAGCCTAAAAGACACTTTTAAAGCAGTTATTTTGTCTGGACGGTGTGACCATGAGATGTACAATGTTTGATACTAATAAAGTTGTATTTGTCAGACAATGGGAAACATGTCCAATGTGTGTGAGAAACTGAAAGTTCACCCAAGTCCATGTTAGTGACACAGAAGGAGCAGTGAACAGAGTCGAGACTGGTGAAGAGCAGTGAAAATTTGTGCTCTGTGATCATCACGGGCATGGCTCACATCTTAGAAAACACAGAAGATATGAAAGAGTCAAAATGGGACTTAACTGTTCCATTAGTCTCTCCTTTCTGATGGCATTTCCGTGCTTACAGAGTCTCAGAAAGGTACTCTTACAATCTTGGTAAAAAGCCAGTCTTTCTAAGCAAGCCTTAAGTGGTGGCTAAGAAGAGCACTCAAGGTCCCATGCAGGGAAGAATGTGTGGTGGCACCCTAGTGACAGCCCCAGAGGGAAGACACAGACCTACCAGTAACAGTCTTTGAAATGCTTATGATTTTAAAGGATTTGGGTATCTTCTTAAACAAGAGCCCCTTCAAACACTTGTACATTCATTTGGACCTTGTATATTCATTAGAACTAGACTTTGTTTAGGGTTAAGTTATAGGAAGGAATGAAAGGCTTAAGAGAGGGAGAGAAAGAGAAAGAGAGAGGAAGGAAGGGAAGGAAGAGGAAGGAGGGAAGGAGGGAGGGAAGAGGGAGGGAGGGAGAAAGGGAAGGAGGGAGGGAGACAGACAGACTCATTTTTCTTTGCTCTTATTGTTTGAAAAAGTCCTAAAGAAAGAATTGTTTGGGGATAAACAATGAATGATTTGGAGAGTCTTGAGCAACAGAAGTAAAAGCTGGAAGAAAGTTAACTGTAATCGCACACGAGTTGGCTCATTTGCATGGACTGTTGCTTCTAAGCAGAAGCTGTCAGCTCTCCTTTTAATGTCTTTGCCTTTAATCAGTCTCCTCATTTCCGTATCACTTTGATTCCCTCGTTTATCAGTCTCAGCCCAGCTGATTACTAATTCTCGATTGCAGATGAGTCCCGTTTAAGGTTCACACTTAAATGTCCAACACAGCACAGCCACCATCTATGGGTGACAGAGGGAACTTCCTGTTGTTTCCGGAAGATCTACTTTCTAGTCACCCTCATTGGAAGCCATCCACTGTCAACATAGCCATGACAACAGGTGGGCAAGACAACACTTAAATCCTGACGAACTTTCAGTGTCTTCAACTTTAAATTGTCATTATAAATAGTGTTGATGTAGCATCCATCGAGCAGCACATTTTTAAAAAAAGCAATAATATTTTACCATTACCATGGTAATCATTTAAATATCTCCGAGACAAGACCTGTGTGTGCAATAGGTCTCTGGTATCAATGGGTTTAGCATTAATGAATCAATAACCATGTATCAAGAGTACTTGAAGAAGTTGTCTATATAGAGTATGAGCAGATTTTTTTCATATCATCATTTTTTAAATGACCCAGCCTTGAATGATCATTTATAGACACACTTTCTAATATTCAAGAGTATATACAGGACATGTGCTTCACAGTATTTAAGAGGATGCACATAGGGTATTGGTACATACTATGTCATTTGCTGTATGTAAGGGGTTTGAGCATCTGTGGGTTTCAGTAGCCATCGTAGGGCCTGGATCCAATCTTCCTCAGATACCCAGGGATGATGGACTGTGGATTCTTTGTACATTCTAGAGTGTTACCAGTAGCACACTGTCTCATAGGAATGGAACGAATGTGTTTTTCACATAATAATACCATATCTTCACAATCCCCTCATGTTCTTGCCAAGTTAAGGACCGCCCACCGTCGCAGCATATGACAACCCCATGGGTACCTGAGTCTGACAGGCAGCAGGTGCTCTCTACTCTGACAGATTGCCAAGAAGGATGTCAGGAAGCAGGATTTGATTTTCCTCATTCGTGATTTTTAAGGGGTCCTGCACTTAAGGGCTTCACAGTCTGAATTGAGCATGTTGTTGCATGTTGTGGGGGATAGGTTTAATAACTATTCTTTCCATTTCAAAACTCCCCAATTGTGGAACTGGGTTTCTGTGGCACCTGCAGCCCAGTTTCATTGGAACAATCATGCATGCTATAAGCATGCCGATATCATCACTGAACAAAAGGATAAATACTAAGTTGCGTCGAATGAACAATAGAATACTGATTTTAGGGACTGTCACCCACTCGCTTCTTATAAGAGGAAAAGAGAACTTGCCCTGGCATGCCACCCCATGGCATGCTGGCCCAGTGCCTTCCCGGAGCAGGGTCTTATCCAGGTGCTGAGGGGGTGACAGGTCTTTCAAAAGCATCTGGGAAAGCTCCATAGTTCCTTGAGATTATCAGGATGGATCATGTGGCCTGGTGAAGGGAAAACCACAACCCAGTTGTATTTTTGTTAAAATGGGAACACATTCGAAGGGCCTATAGCACTTGAGGTAAATGTAAGAGGTGTCAAGATAGTTCTTCACATGAGATCTGTCATCATTTTCCAAGAGGTTCTGGACCTGAAGTGGTGGGACAAAGAGAAAGTAAACAAAGTGGTGGGACCTGAGAAATCTCTGTAATTCAGTCCTAGTCTCCAAGAAGCCACAGGGGGTCACACACACTCTCTTACCCTAACCCCACGATCTTCCAGTAACCCTGGAATGTTTGACCAATGTCCTTTCTCATCCTGCCTCTTGCCATCAAACACCTCACCCATGACCACCATCCTGTCTTTGCCCACTGCTTGTTCCCACCATTTCTAGGATGTCACTGTAACTAGGCATCATGCCTACACACATCTCCCCCATGCTTTAAGTGTCATTAGCACACATTCCAGATCCAGAGGTAGAGCCAGTGTCCTTATGACCTCAGTGGGGTGAACGTCTCATGTTGACCCAGGTCATCTGAGCCTCCTGTCTTGACTATGTTCTGTTCTGCTTTACCATGTGGCACAGTTCCCTTATCTTTCCTAGTAACTGAACCCCAATCTCCTCCCCAGATTTTGTGTATGTTCCTTGTGTTCAGTCTTAATACTCATAAACCTTTCTTGTTTGTCTTCTCTGTTACTGTGTTCATGCATCTAGACAATGATGGAGATAAGTAAACAACGAGTCATCCTGGTCTACTTTAAATTCCTCATCAATTGTGTACTCAACATGGTCTGGAGCCATGCAATTCACCTTTGGGTACCCTCTGTCCATCTACATCTTTATAGCGTGACTTTTGACATCTAACCTTTCACAACCGTTCCCCCTCCCTTAACCTGTGATTACTTACCTTTTTTTAAAAAAAATAGGAATGGGAATGTGTAGGATTTCTGTCCACCTTCCAAAGCTAAGAAGGCTCCGTTTGGATGACTGTTTTATCGTTTTCTGTCCATAGTTGTCTCCACTGATACAGAATCTGTGGTGACACAGTACATTATGGTAGAGAGAGTGTGGGAGTGGAAGCTCACTCATCTAGAGACTGCAGCTGGGAAAGAGAAGAAGAGACAAGCATGCCCTAATGACCTAAGCTGCTGCTTTTTTAAAGCCTCGTTGCCTTCTGATGGTGTTTAGCTGAGTAGCAAGCACTTTAATGCACGTGATGCCGGCCTAGGCCTCAACCACTCATCTCCATGTGGGCCAGTGCCCACTGTCTAAACAGCACCATTCCAGAGTCCCGCCTTGCTCAAACCCCTACAGCGCATCGTCAGTGTCCACTTGACCAACGCCCACGTTTCCCAACCCTTCCAATAAATTCTCTGCATCTCTGCTCCGCTGCCCTAAAGTTCTAACTGCCTCCTCTACTTCTGAAGCAGCCTACAAAAGAGTCTCCCTGCTTTTGCTATTGGTTATATTACAGTCCATTTGCCACACACTTCAGAATGAACAGTGCCTGCCTGTGGTGGTTTGAACACGCTTGACCCATGGGATGTGGCACTATAGGGAGGTGTGGCCTTGTTGGAAGAAGTGTGTCCCTGTGGAGGTGGACTTTGAGGTCCTATGCTTAAGATCCATCCATATACAGAAGGCCCTCTTCCTAGCTGCCTGCAGAAGACAGTAGTCTCTTCCTGGATACCTTTAGATCAGGGTGTAGAACTTTCAGCTCCTCCAGGGCCATACCTGCCTGGATGTTGCCATGGTTCCCGCTATGATGAAAATGAACTGAATCTCTGAACCTGTAAGCCAACCCCAATTAAATGTTGTCCTTTATAAGAGTTGCCTTGGTCATGGTGTCTCTTCACAGCAGTGAAACCCAAACTAAGACACTGCCCCTAAATGCTTTTCTTAGGGAAAATAATGTTCCCACAATCCTGTACAAAGACCAGAAAGTTGCCATCACGTCCCTGTCATTACCTTCATGCAGTCACCAGGGTCTCACTTCTGATGCCAGAGAGGCCTGGCCATCACCCAGGGCAGGGCCTTTGTACATGCTGTCCCTCCCACCACTCCATTGCCCCTTCCCTCCCCTGCTACATACGCTGCCCTTCCTCATCCATGTCCCACAATCTGAAATCTTTCAGATATGGACAAGCCAGGTACCCGGTCAGTTTCCTGTTTGCTTGCCTCAGACCCTTTATAATTTGAAATTACCTATTCATTTGTTATTTTACTTATCATCTCCTGAAAAGCAGGGGATTCTGTCCTCCTGCTCAGAACTGAATTTTTAATGCTTTCCATGGTGTCCTCAGCTCCAAATCAAGAGCAGATAAAGCATCAACTCGGTTATTTAATACAAATAAACACCTGATGGAATTTGGGCATTTATGTTTACACTACTATGATTCTTCACTTACAAGCCTGTCATTTTAGGTCCTTACACTTTGAAAGGCACCAGCACACTTTAAAACTTAAAAATCAGCAGGAAGTTCACAGGTCATCATAAATTTGTAATGCAGTATAGATTTAGTACCAGATAATAAAACAAGCTATTATTTGAATTTCAAAGATAAGAAGGCTTTAATATTTGATTGTTTTGCATGCAGCACGTGGTTCAGTGGCTAGCAGATTTACCATGGATAGGAAACTGGACAAGAACATAGGCCTTCTCTCTCCCCTGGGAGGATGCCAAGCATAGCAGGAGAGCCCTCTAAAGACACACTGATTCATCTCCTCCTGGTACTGAGAAGGGGTAATTATACATTTGGGACATTTATTAATAGCATTTATTGGAAAGCTACATAATTGGCATGGTTTGAACAGATTCATAGTTGTTTCCACAGAACTGCACTTGGTTCACAGATCCTGACAATATGTGTGTTCTTTATCGTACTTACAGATTTTTAGGAAATGATTGTGTGTGTGTGAGAGAGTGAGTTTTGGAAGAATCATGGTTAAGGAACCACTGTTTGTGAACCTCAAGATAGGGTTTGATTCAGTTTTGAGTAAAAACTCCTGAGAATTTCATTCATGGCTTCCCTCTTTGCCTCTTGCTGTTCTGACTACTCAAACCCACCCCTGCCTGTAGAATGACTCTCCCATCTGGTTTCAGGTTCAGTGTACCTGGATTTGAGACTTGCATTGCAATGGTCCTGCCAAGCTTATTGATTCCTACACTGAATCAATTCAAAGGGCAGACATTTCCATACTGACTTTTAAAATATTAACTCACCTCTGGATTTGGCAGGAATGGGATAAAAAAGGCCAAGATGCCTCATTTATAGCTATTTAAAATCACCAGCCCTTGCAACATATTAGTTTCAATAATTATTCAGAAATAGAAGTCAATTAGAAGTTCTGCTAGAAAGCATGAGAAGAAATTTCCCTTGGGAATCAACGAGTTACTTGGTGATGTTGTTCAGTCAATTAAATTGCAGCCCATATTTTGCCAAGATATAAAAACTCTCAACAGGTCTGCGTAATGAGAAAAAAAAAAGAAAGAAAGAAAAGAAAGGGAGAGAGAGAGAGAATGCTCACAGGCCTTATATGTTAGGAGACAAAACAGTTTTGTTCTAACTTTCAGAAATAATTATGTAACAGATGCTTGTGCTTTTTTATTAGTAACCTATTAATTTAAAATATGCCAGTCAAATTACATTACTTCAACAGGGCTAGCTCTGTACTTACAGAAAGAAATTAGCTATTATAACCAAGGCAGTGAAAAATCAGGAGAATGTCAAATGAGCAAAGCAAACAAACAGGTAGAATCATTGGGTCTTTTTAAAATGTAATGACAGTTGACTTTGTGTGTGTGTGTGTGTGTGTGTGTGTGTGTGTGTGTATGTGTGTGTTTTAAGATGAGAGAGGAAAGTGGAAGTGGGGGTGGGGTGGGTGACTACCAGAGCAAACTGAGGACAACCACACATGGTATTGGCTTTGACAAGACTCAGAAAGGAGCAAGGGAAAGGCTCTGGGCCTGTGAGCAGTAGAGCCTCCACCCTGTCCTCTGCTAATGTCACCCCAAAGTTCACCCCTAAAGGATCTAGCCAATCCTGAAGCTGCAACAAAGATGGAGCTGCAAATGAAGGAATATGGAGAAGCCCTGACCTCTACTAATACTGACGCTGTAGGAGCTAGAGAACTTGGCAGTTGCATCTCACGGACCCTACCAGGAATGGCCTCTAAGGCTCAGCTGTCTGTTCTGCTAATGACTTCCCTCTTCACGGAAGAGCTGAAGTGATATATAACTTATAATGCATAGTCAGGCATTCATGCACAGTAGCCTTGCAGACATGATTACTTCCGCACATATATAATGTACAAATGCACACATACTAAGCACTCTGCTTGTTGTTTTATTGCTCACATGGACATGTGGCCCGGCCCCTTGCTCCTTAGGTTTTCTGGATTTGTCTTGAATTTTACATTTGAGTGTATTTGTTTGAGGGTGTCTGTGTGTGCGGTATGGTCTATGTGTGAGCATGGAGATACAGAGGTCAGAGGTTGGCATTAGTTGTCTGTATTATTCTCTATCTTGTTGATCTGTTTGCCTGTGCCGACTTACTGAGCCTGAAGCTCACCCATTCCACTAGACTGACTGGCCAGTGGGGCTCAGGAATCCTCTTTTCTCTCTTCTCCCAAACTGAAATTGCAGGTGCAGCCAGTGCTTTACCAACCGAGACAACGCTCTAGCTCTTGGTTGTCCTGAAGGTATAGCCTATCCTTCCTGTAGAATCCTCGTGAACAGATTGGACCCAAGCAGGGTAAGCATGTAGGGACTCCCCACCCCCTTCTCTTTGCCCAGCCTTCATTGCAAATATGGCCTCCACTACTGGAGACTGCTTGGCTCATTCCTTCCTGCCCATCCTCACACACAGTTTAACACTTATCCTGCAGGTAGGAAGAGACCACCGAAAATTTTAAAGTGTCTTGCTCAAAGATGCTTCAGCCAAGCATCGACCCCTTATCCTCCACTTAGACGCTGGTAGGGAGACTTTCAACACTCAACTGCTGCCACATAGAGAGGGTTCACTTCAGGGAGGAACCCCAAAGAAGCAAAGGCATATTCTTCTCCAGGTACATGGAAATCCAGCCACCTGCAGCTAAATCTCATCTCTATAGAAGGTACCTGGGTCTTAATTAATAAAGGCCCCTGGCCTAGGCTAAGGTTCAGCAAGCAGCTGGTCATAATTCTCTGGCACCCCACCTCTGGGGTCAGGTACAATTAGCACCTACAAAGATATGAGCCATTGCCTGAGCAGAATCAAAGCACGGATGGGCACGTTATGCCAGAATTTCCTTTAGATTACTTTTATGTTCTATTCTCTGGGCGCAGAGGGAGGTTTATGGTCTGATTTTCATCTTTATACACACATTCATAGTACACAGAGTAACCTAAGAGAGAGAGATGAGGTTGTCTAAGGAAAAAAAAAGAATGCAAAAAAAATGAATCTCTCTCACTTGGCTGATACGTTTTATATTTATGGACATTTTTGAGTAAATATATTGCACCATCACTAGGACCTATAAAATGTCTCTCTCTGTACATGTGTGGGTGGTAGAAGCTTCCTTCATGTTTAGGGGAGGAGCACTTAAGCATGCCTTAGATCCACTGGAAGAGGAAAAGCAGACAGGCATCAGCTCTGGGAAGCCCAAGTCTCGAAGGCCAGTAACAAAGGTGGATGAAAAGCATCATAGAAACACAATCAATAAATCCCAGCAATAAATCTGAATCCTTCCTACAATTAGTTAAGGATCAGTATTCAGCATCTCCAGGAACAGAACCACAGAGCTCACATTAAGACATGTTTGTTAACTACAGGCTCACCATAGTCACGGGAGAATTCCACCAAATTCCATTAAACTCTGGGGCTTCGCTCGGTAAATAGCCACGAAAACACCAAGGCATTTAGAGCAAATCCTGCCTCCCCTGCTAAAACCTCAGATTACAGCGGTCTAATTACCACATTTTGCTTCTGCCTCCTGGGATCTGCACAGGTAATTAGAACTCCCCAGCTCTTCGGCTGTAATCCAGGAAGGAGCGCTTAACTAGAAAGGATTATGCGCCACTAATATCACTGTGCCCACGTGTCTTCTACAGTTAATTGTTTCAATTAGTATCTGGCTGCAATGCAGAATGCCTTGTGACTTTCCGTGGGTACACAGCCTCCTGTCATTGGTGCTCCCTGTCCTCCTCTAGACAGCCTGATGAAGATAAAGGAGGCCACGCCCCTCGACGCCTCACTCTCCCTGGGATTCCATGGTGGATCCCCATTCAATTTCTTTCCCGGCAATGAAACTGTCATCAAATGTTACAACGTTCATCATCCCTGGCATGGAGACCTCCAGGGTAGGGAATTGATGACAATCTCTTTTAGTCAAAAGACTTTTTAGATATATTCCAAGCAGGCAGTGACAGTGCCGGAGCCTTATTGGTTCTGTCTCTGGAGCTTCAGAGAGCAAACAGCATGCATTTAAAAATGCTCATGGAATCCACACAGATTCACACTCTTTGTACATAGCAAGTCCGTAGCTAGTGTTTGCTGAATGCTTCAAAAATCATGAGAGGTTTTCCTCGAAATAATGATAAATCTACCAGTATTTAGATGCAAAGTTGGAACTTTCGAATTGTAGTTGTATTTATGGACAGATCGGTTGGTTACTGTGTCAGCTTCAGTGCCGAGTGCATATAATCTATGTGTGTGTGGCACAGCAAAAAGTACCTTTGACCCAAAAGTTACAGCTTTGCTAACTTCTGCAGCTATTTCTATTTCCTCCCTCCTTCTATTTTCCTTGTGTTCCCGTCTGTCTGCCTCTGTTCCGTGTCTATCTGTCTGTCCTGTGTGTGTGTGTTGTGTGTGTGTGTGTGTGTGTGTGTGTGTGTGTGTGTGTATCAGAGGATCAGGCTTCCAGGGAGAATCTGAGTCTATTCTGTAGGCACAATTGTGAGGGAAGAACCTGACTTCAAGCCGAAGGTTTCATGCTGTTGTCGGGCCCCATAACTTCATCATCGGATAATAAACTAGCGATTCTCCTTGAAGAAGGGAAAGGGAAAAGACTCAGCACAGAAGGCGTGTGGCAGAGCAAAGGATCCTAGGTGTTGGTAACACATAGTCTCTAATCTCAGTTCTACTCTGGGAAATGCCTGTCCCTTGCTTCATCAGTAGAAAGGGGTACTCAGGGAGGATCAGTGATTAGAAATGGGGTCAGGGTGTCCCAGCAATGGGAGCGTCTCTGTGCTTAAGCTGTGGAATCCCATTGCTTTTTTGTGAGGGTCTCTTCCTCTGCCGGCCATAGCACCGAGGACCCCCGAAAGGCTCCCAGACCACAGAAGTTAGTAAATCACCTGGTCTGCTTTACTGCATTATCATGCTGAGTAAACACACCCTGGACTGCAACAATTGGATTTTGTGTGACCAACTGGAAAAAAATGCTCTCTAGTCTTCGCATCTGGCTGTGTAGACACAGTGGCTCTTACCTCATCCCTTCTACCGGAGGCTTCTCATCTGATATGAAAAGTCCCCTGTATCACACACTCCCTCTTCCATACTGGAACCCCAAACAAGTGCCAATTTGTGTGTTGCCTTTGCTGAGCCCTGGGTAACCAAATACAAAATCTGCCTGTGATGAATCTATAGTTTTTCCTAAAGACGCCCCAGTTCTCCACCCATCTTTTTTACTAGTAATTCTCTCAGACATACCCACACTGAGGGTTCCCAGACCTCATGTTCTGCTGCCTTGAATAGATCTTCAGTGCCTTCCAGGGAAGAATTGAATCTCCTATAACTACCAAATTGTGCGTAGTGTCTGCATTAGACACTCTTATGTTGTGAAAAACCAACATGACCAAAAGCAACTGAAGGAAGGAACAATTTTGGGGGGTTAGAGTTCAGGGGTACTGGATGTCCATAATGATAGGTAAGGCGTAACGGCAGGAGCAGGAAGCTGAGAAATCAGATCTCGACCACACACAAGAAACAAAGAAAGGAGGAAGCATAGGAGGCTGTAAACCCTCAGAGTCCACCCCTAGTGACTATTCCCTCCAGTAAGGCTCCATCTCCTAAAGTTTCCAGAACTCCCCCAAACTGCTCACACCAGTGGAGGAACACTGATTAAATGCATAATCCTGTGAAGTCATTTCCCACTCAAACCCCTACCATGTCTTTCCAGGGTCTTAAATATATTAAAATACACATAAGCTTCCCAACCAGAAGACCCGTGTTCATATCCCGCCCTGTTACTTACTGCAGCGGGATGTTAAAGCACCTCCATGGCTCCCTTTGCTCACCTACCAAGTGTATATGGTACTAATATCTCCCCCTTTGGCTAATCACAATAACTAAGTACTTTGAGCAGTGACTGGCACTCAGTAATCTGAGTTGCTGATGCTATCCATCCCTGCCATTAAAGGAGCTACTCTAAAGGCCTTTTGCTGAAGGCTGACCTAGGTCCTCTGGTGCAAAACCCCTTTGGGACCTTTATGGAGCATGCCTGCCCAACATCATTCTTGAGGTTTGGAACATCACATCCCAATGGAAACGAAATGGGATTTCGAGACAGAAGAACCCCGAGTAAATGCTCCTGGAGGAATGATCTGGCTTTATAGCCTTGACCATGGGAACCAATTACATGGCCATCTTTTCCTGTTACTATGACGATTAATGTCCTTAATTCATTAATAGAGTCTCTAAAGAGTACAGTTAGAAATACTCTGCAAATGTGACAGCAGATTCCGTAGCAGATACTAGGTAGAAGTTTAAGTACATGCACAGTCTTTGTTGTCTCTCTGTGCTCTGCATGACATTACTGAATGGAGAAAAGAAAGAAAGAAAGAAAGAAAGAAAGAAAGAAAGAAAGAAAGAAAGAAAGAAAGGACGGACGTGACCCTTTCTGGGTTTGGTGGAGGAGAAAGTTTATTATGGACAAAAGGCATGGTATAGCCATAGGCAGGGACATCTGGGGGAGTCCAGAGTGGACATGGCCATAAACCATTTGAGGGAAGAAAGGAGAGCCAGACCAACAAGCCAGGATATGTGGATGAAAAAGGCTGGGTAACCAAAATAATTGGATTATATGAGGAAGAGCAGCTGGGGGAAGGGCAGCCTACCCCTGGGCTAGAAGTTGCGCTAGAGGGCAGAGTAAACCAGCCTTACCCTTAACAGTTAGGGGCTGAGGGATGCTGGGAGAACATGGCGGCCAGGTCAGCTTCGGTATGTTAAATAGGCACCTGAGCCATTTGTCCCAGGGTTTGAGAGTTAACCTCTCACCATGTTTTTGAAAGTTTTCTGTTAATTCTCAGCCCAGTCGAAGGCAACCACTTTGAGTCTGTCATTCATATCTCTGTTCCAGCTATGGCTATCAGGAAATCTTATTTCGAAGGTGTGAAAGTTTCAGATACAAAATAAGCTGTTGTAGTCTTATATTTGGGGGAGTACAACCCTCGGCTTGTACAAAATGATATAAATAATTAACACCATTAAATCGGCTGGGATGAGAAAATTTCAGAGTAGCTGCAGAAACATGCAAGCAAATTTAAAAGGCAGAGTGAAAGCTTTGCTTTTATAGGAGCTCTGGAGCGGAAACCACAGGAATCATCAAAGCAGATGAGCTAGGAATCAGACTGAGGGCTCCCAGACGTCAATTACATCGTTTCTCCAAAACTCCAGGAGAAAATACACATAAGCTTCCCAACCAGAAGACCCATGTTCATATCCCGCCCTGTTACTGACTGCAGCGGGATGTTAAAGCACCTCCGTGGCTCCCTTTGCTCACCTACCAAGTGAGCCCTCTCAGGAGCTTAGAAGATCATAAGCTAAACTCTGGGGCTCCTTGGAACAGAACTTCGCAATCATTTGTTAAAGCAAAGACACATTCATAAAGACGTGTGCATGCAAACAGCATGTTCTTTTTCTCTGGAGCAAACCTGCAGCAGGGTTTACTCAGCTTTTTGACGGTTTGTTTTGTTAGAATTGTCCAGAATAGGTTCTGTTTAGAGCTATAGCTGTCTGGAGATGGGTTCTCCATAAGCCAGGATACCCAGACCAAAGATGCTCAGGTCTCTTACAAAGGATGCTGTAAGATTGTTCATCTTCCTGTGCACTTGAAGTCATCTCTAAATTACTTATACCACTCAATACAAATGCTTATAATACTGGGTTATTAACTGAATAATGTCAGAAAAACATCTCCAATGCAAATGAAGTCTTTAGAACGATCCTCTTGTTTGTCATTGTTTGAATCTGAAGATGGGAACTCATAGGCACAAGAGGCTGATGGTATGTGCGTGTGTTGTCTCCCCCCCTCGCTTCCATTAACAAAAATTACAACATCTGTAGCAGGCACACAGTGAGTCTAGTGGTGCTCCTGGGGTGGGGTTCCTCATGAACAGGTGGACCAAACCTTCTTTCTCTGGGGTCCTTATGCTAGCAGGGCATAGGGGTCAGGAGAAGTATGACTTACACACTGGGTAGAGAATACTTACTGGTTTTTGTTTTTAAGATTTATTTATGCATATGAGTGATAAATTTGCATGTGTGCTGCATGACAGAAGAAGGCATCATACAGAAGAGAGCATCAAATCCCATTATAGATGGTTGTGGACCACCATGTAGGTGCTGGAAATTGAACTCAGGACCTCTGGAAGAGCAGCCACTGCTCTTAACCACTTATTGTTTTTTAAGAAGACTGTGAATACAATATCAGGCAAGAAAGACCCCAGAGCTGTCAAGCAGGCAGAAGGTCCATACTCTCTGAAATATTAATGCCAAATCTAAATCTTTGAGAAGAAACCGTCATTAAAGCCAGTAAGTTGAAATGTACTCAAAACTTAATATTGTGGCAACTTGGGGTTACAGATGTAAAAGATAAAGTATGGCTTGCTACAGATGCACCTTAAAGACTCATGCACTGAATTTCCTGTAGCAGAAAGCTGAAGAGTCTCAGAACCAGGATGCATTTTAAATACAAGCTCTTCCTACCTTCTTTGAACTTCCCGGGGTGGAGGTCTTGTTGTCTTTCATTCATTCCTGTTAAGTGCATACTCTGTCCTGTTACTGTACTGTGGCTACACCCTCCCCACCACACACACACACACACACACACACACACACACACACACACCAGCTTGAAATGTCATTACATCTAGGAGAGCCATGATGAGGAGTCTTGTCCATCTCTTGCTTTCTATGTTGGTCAAGGTCCTAGTGGTTATTCAATAGCACACATGAAGATGGCTAAAATACTGTTTTGAAGACACAATGAAGGTAATATGCCATGAGGCATGAAGTGCAGTCTGAAGATGGTTCTTATTAACTGGAGATGGCAGGAATAATGCTTTGTCCAAGGCCAAGAAGGTGAAGAATATTAGTCCATGTGCACATTAGATTTCACAGCTATAGTATCAAGGACCAGTGTGAAGTCACTGGCCACTGTAGTCATCATCTTGGGTGGTGATGCTGTAACCACTTGTTCTCTCAGGTGTCTCATGAGTGACCTGTCTCTCGCCTACTTTTGTCATAGAGATAGGGATCTTTATTTGGTCTCCTGACTAAGCATCAACCAGTCACTGCTCTGTCAACTGTTTTAGTACTTTTCCCCATGTTTTGAAATTATTTTTTTAAATGTCTCAATCTTTTTAGAGATTGTTTACATTCCCAGACTTTATTTCTGTAGGCTTCTACTTGGGTCTTCAGAAAAACAGCAAGATATCATAACCACTGAATAAATCTACTAGAATCTCTTCCCGTGTGAGTACTCTTTTGGAGAAAGATGTAATTGACAACGGCCTGGAAGCCTTTTAGAGTGGGTAAACGCAATGATAGTGTCACGAGCACAGGTGGTCCTGAGGATGATGACACACGCTCTGGACACCATGGCAAGTGTCGCTTGTCTGACTTCATGTGGGAATTTGATTATTGCTATGGTTTAGATATAAAGTGCCCCCACGCACAAAGACTCAGATATTGAAGGCTCAATCCCTTGCTAGTGGATGTAACCATTGAGAAGTCATTGGCTCATGAAGGATTGATCTATTGATGAAGGCCTGATTTAATTATGCTGTTGGAAAGACAGGAACCCTTTAGATGCACCTAACTAAAGGTAGGAGATCATCTTGTGTCCTTGGACCTCTCTTTCAGTCTCTCTACTTCCCAGCTACCATGAGGTGAACCACTTTGCTTCATCTACCATGCACTCCACCCAGGATACTCCACCTCAGTACACAGGGGCCCACAAGAAACAGAGCCAAGTGACTATAGACTAAAACTAGGCACTGAAATATGTCCCTCCTCCCTCAAGTTGATTATTTAGGAACTGTCATAGCAACCAAACTCTAACCCAAGTACAGTGTAGACTCATCAGGAAGTAGTCATCATTTATTCCTAAATGTATCCCGTTGTTCCTTGACTAGAGCAATGAAAATTTTAAAGCTTTCAAACCATTAAATCAGGGGAGCTGATGACAAGATTTGTGCGTGCGAAAAGCCCACCTTTTCCATGAGTCAAGATGGACACTATTTGTCTGTTTCTTAGCCACACAGGACTACCATCTGTCTCTGATAGACTTCCTTCCCTCTTCACCATTTCACCAGAAGTTATTGCACTGATAAAGTCTTCTTTAATGACCACCAGGTGAAGGGTCAGGCTATGATTCTCCCTGCCTGGTCGTCTGTAAAGCGTGTGCTACAGGACTATTCCACTCACCATCCACAGCAAAGCTGCCTGACAATCGTCAGCCATTTGTTACAGCCATAAAAGCTGAACTTGATTCAGCTCCCACATCCAGTGTCTAAATGTGTTCATCAATATTGCAAAGAGCCTATTCAGAATTATGGCTCGAAGACTCAGACAGAGATGGCACACCCTCATGAGAAGAATGTTGGCCTCCATAGAGTTATGTAACTTGCCCAGGTGACCATAGGCTTGCCAAGGTAAACTAAAGCAGGTAATCCTGGAGTCCCTGGGAAACTGAGGTCAGGCATGTAGCAGTGGTTGTCTCAGAGGATGGAAGAGCTGGGCTTTCATGGACATGGCTGGTATGGTTTGGTATAGAACACCCTCAACAGTGGTGGCCTACATGCTTTTTTGTTTGTTTGTTTTTGTTTTTTTTTTAAAGACAGAATTTCTCTGTGTAGGTCTGGCTGTTCTGTAGACCAGGCTGGCCTCAAACTCAGAGATCTACCTGCCTCTACCTCCCAGGTGCTGAGATTAAAGGCATGTGCCACCAGTGTCCACTGCATCTTTATATTCTAAGGAGCAAAGGGTTATAAAAACTGACCTACCACGGGCATCCAGGGGCTATTTTTAATATTCCAACAGCATTTAAAGAGAAGTGTCCATTTCCTTTGGAGAGAGCTGCTGCGGAATTTAATTGAAATGTCAAGTTGCTTTGGGCAGAAATCACATTAAGTCAGTTTGACAGCACTGACCAACTCTTGCTGAGTTGAAGGCTTCATTGGTAGGACACATTCTCGAATGTTAAAAAAAAAATAAAAAGACATAAGTCTAGCAGAAGAAAGACAAACGGCCACTCCATGAACACTGTTTACCTGACAAACATCTTTCAGGCGCAGTAGCTTAGGAAAACAGGACCTTGACACTGGGGGTATTTAAGAGGCTCCCGCCAGCCCCTCCTTCCTCCTTCTGGTTAACTTGGCTGTATGCAGATAGATGTAAGTAGTACTCCTACTTAATGGCATACAATTTAAAACATTATGGAAAGCAGCAGGCCCTTAGAATGCCTCTTCTTTCCTCGTATGCAGCTACGACAAGAGGAGTCGCCATTACACCAGAGGAGACCTGCCCACTGGTGTCTCTATTCCAAGCTTGTGAGTCGGACCACACCTCTCTGCCTGCTCCTCTTTGCTGCAGGTTGTTTGTGGCCACTGTTTTCAGTATTAGTAACCACTCCTATAACACTGCCTGAGCCTCCGAGACGCTCTGGTGAGCGACTTGTATGACAGCTCCGGCAGGATGAACCTGTGGGCAGATTTGCAGCCAATAAAATATCCATACTGGTTGTCAGCACCCAAGTTGACTTCCACTCTTAGTGGTGGTTGCAGACCAGTGAGCCTCCTGCTAGGCTGCCCCATCTGCACTCCTAAGATGGATGTGGTGCTGCACAAGTGGGAAACTGCACCCAGGACTAGCAGGGAAGCAACTTGGCATCTAGGGGGAGTGTGTGTGTGTGTGTGTGTACACATTATAGTTCTTGCTGATCAGCTTGGTACCATCTTACTCTAAAATATCAGTGTGTGCTCCTTAGCAATTATAGACAGAATATTCTATAATTCTTCATTAAAAATATAAGAACAGAGTAGTAATTTGTCCGATTTTTTATAGCTACAAGCAGGAGAAGTAAAATTCCCCCAGAAGTCTGCGTTATTCAAAAACTCTTTCTCATAAGCTGTAGTTCACATGAATGCACGTGTTGCCATGAGGCGGCGAGCTCTGTGGTAGGTAGACTTGTATCTTCCTAGGTATGTTTCCAACATGTGGCATGGCCTGAGACCCCAGTAAGCACTGAAGGAGTGGGCGAGTGGTAAAAGAAGCAGATGTGTTCTCCTCAGTACTCTGGGGAAGACATCTACCTTGCACTTACATAAAAATATCACCGAGAAATGTTCGCTCCGTTGATTATTTCGTCAAGATAATAATTAAAAACTAAGGGCGCACAGTAGGTTTTCTTCCTCCACATTTTCTATGTGCACATGTGCAATAGTAAGGCAAGCTGGAGATCGAACCATGAGGGCAGGGGCGACCCTGTAGTGTATGGGGAAAGGGAGTGACTCTGCAGTGTCTGGGGGAGGGGCGACCCTGTAGTGTGTAAGGGCGAGGGTGTTCCCTGCCTTTTGCTTCAGTATTCTCTAACATTCGCTCTGTGCTATAAAACAAATATTCTTTCAAAACAGCCTGTGGTTCTGGGATCAATATCTGGAGTATTACTATTCATTTCTGTTTAACAGCTCAACCCTGTGACATGGGCATATGAAGAAGGACATGCAAAACTTAGTTATGCTATGGAAATTAATCATATCAGTGTGACTACCTCCCTTACTACATGCCACTTGCTTGGTAATGTCTTCACCCAATTTGATCTGTGAAATATCAGAGGAACAAAGTTGTATTGTGTGTGTGTGTGTGTTTGTGTGTGTGTGTGTGTGTGTGCATGCGTATGTATGTATATGTACAAATGTTTATGTTCTGTGAGTGTAATTATGGTGGAGTTGTATACATACACGTATGTGCACACGTGTATGAAAGCCACAGGTTAGCCCCAGGTGTTATTCCCCAGACACTGACCATCTTGTCATTTTGAGGCAAAGTCTTTCACTGTTCTGGGCTCATCCATTGGGCAAGGTTGGCTAACCAACAAGCCCTAGGCATCCTGTCTCCACCTCTCCAACATTGAGTTTACAAGGATGTGTTTCCACGCTCAGCTTTCTTATGTTGGTTCTGGGAATTAAACTCAGGTCCTTATGCTAGTGTCATGAGCACACATCACTGGCTGAGAACTTCCCCAGCTATAAGGAGCTGTGACTTTTGACTTCTGCATTCAGATACGATCTCTGCTCAACACTTTTACTACATTCTTAAGGGAACAAGTCTCTCTGCTTGTTTTCTCTTGTGGTAGTGTAACAAATTACTGCACACATTTACTTTCTTGACACCCCGTTTTCTGGGAGCCAGGAACCAGGCTTGTCTCTCTGGGTTCTCTGCATGGGTGGTGGAGAGGGTCTCTGCCCATTATCAGACTTTGAATTTTGCCTTGCACAACACTCGTAGACTGGAGCCTTGTAGAGAAGAGGTAACATGGCTGAGAAGGGAGGTTACTTAGCCTTCCCACAAGGACCATTTGTACAGGTCCTTATCTGGATAGTTGCTTTCTTAGTAAAATTTGCAGTGAATCTTGTTTTTCCTGGACTAGCCATTTGTTCAGGCAACATGGGTCATCAGGAGTTAGGCGCCAGACATCTGTGTAAGACCTGTAAGTCACAAGGGGTCACACTTCAAGTAGCAGTGGCCTGGTTGTCCAAGAGTGGAAACTTTGCTTTTGTTTTTAGCCTTTGTCCTGACACCAACCTAAGTATGCTCCTAGGAATTCTTGCTGGCTTAGAATGAGCACACTGAATAAACATACTCTTGGATGAAGTTATCACAGGTTGGGAGAATGTCAGCATAGTCCCCAGTCTAAGCTGAGAAGCATTCCTTGTACAGAATAATGCAGGCTGGTTCATTCTTCCCATGGGGGTATCGAAGTGAACAAGCTAAGGAAAGAAGTATTGGTCTCCAATCTTCAGGGATTTTTAATGCTAATTATTTAAAAAGCATGTACCAAACTAACCATGTTGTAGCTTGTTGTCCTGTTGTTACAGTCACTCTGCTACCAGTTTTAATTTTCCTGCATAGGTGTGATTCAGTGTTGTCTTCAATAGTACAGATACAGTACAGTAAAGTAAGTCTGAAGGTGTTCCATTACCTAACAGTGTAGTCCACAAGTTAAAAAAAAAAAAAAAAAAAAAAGAGCAACTGTAGCCATTGGCCATGGAATTGGTAATGAAAAGTTTTACTAATTTTGCTTATTTCTAAATTCCTTATAACCTGAAAAATAAGCAGACAAGGAGAGTAAGGAAACAAAGTATAACAATGAAAAACGTAATAACATTTACCTGCTCTCCGAGATGTGCTAGGCATCGTAAAGGTTGTCATCTGACCCGTAAAGTGATGGTTAGTGGCCCTTTTACATAAGAATAGAAACAGAGATATGATAATTAGTTTGTTCAAATTAAAAATATAAGAAATGTGACGGAAAGAAGCTAACCCTAAGGATCACTCCATCCAAGATATTGTGGTTGGAATGAGAACAAACCCCATAGGCTCATTTATTTGGATGCTTGGTCCCTAGTTGGTACAACTGTTTGGTAAGGGTTAGAAAGTGTGTCACTGAGGGGGGTTGAGGTTTCAAAAGCCCTACCTGCTGCTATGCTTCCCATAATGATGGTCATGGGCTCACCCTCTGAAACTGTAAGCAAGCCACAAGTTGGCTTGTTCATGGTGTCTCTTCACATCAATAGAAAAGTTACTAAGGCACCTGGGCCTGGTCAGAAGCTACATAGTTCAATGGGGGTTTTGCTCAGAGATTCACAAGGGTTTGCCCACAGTGACACTGAGTGACTAGACACCCTCGTCCTTCTGCTCTGTTGTTGATTGCTGCATGCTTGCATTCATCACAGACTCCCTGTTATTTCACATATTTGATGAATTTTAAGTGCTAAAAGAGATATTTCCACTGATCTTTTATACCTCATAGGAGAATGACATTTGGAGAATCACATAATGCTATACCAAGCAAATGTATGGAAACAAGTGGTCATTATTCCCAGAATTCAAGAATTCCAAATGCATATGCTGCTGAAATTATTTAAATCCATTAAAGTGAAAACTTAAAATTATTTTTAAAAATGATTTTCTGTGTCCTTACAGACTTGGCTAGGAGAAGTATTAAAGATATAGGCTTCAGTTCATTTGTAGTTGCCCTAAATTTTGCAGAAAGACTGAAGTGCAGATAAAGAAGCACACATACTTTGTATCCAGATGTTCACAGCTGGAGGGGTGATTGAAAAGCACTTGTAATCTGGGTAGGTTGAGTCACACTGTATAATCACAATACTTGGGAGTTTGAAACAGGTTGGTTGCCATGAGATTGAGACCATTCTGGGCTATCTAGTGCGTTCCAAATTTAGTCTACAGAGTAGTAAGACTATGCCTCAAACTACTTCCAAAGAAGGAGGAGGAGAAGAAGGAGAAGAAGGAAAAGAAGAAGAAGAGGAAGAGGTGGAGGAGGAGGAGAAAGAAGAAGAAAATTTGGAAAACAATGTTTATAGTATATAAGTGCAATATATATATAATTTTAGTAATGAAAATGTGAATTTTAAAAATACTTATTATAAAAGAAAATAATTTCCATCACTATGCAGTAAAAAAATATTCTAAAACTGCCCCCTTTGGCTTCTGTTGGTTTTCCCTCTTATCCCATGCTGTTTATACAACAGGACCAAAAGGCCAGGCTTCGAACCCACAACCATTCAACAGTCTTAGCAGGGTTCTATTGCTGGGAGGAAACACAAAAACAGAAAGCAAGTTGAGAGGAAAGCGTGTATTCGGCTTACATTTTCGCAGCACAGTTCATCATCGAAGAAAGCCATGCCAGGAACTCAAACAGGGCAGGAGCCTGGAGGCAGGAGCTGATGCAGAGGCCAGGGGAGAGTGCTGCTTACTGGCTTGTTCAACTGCTTTTTTATAGAACACAGGACCACCATCCCTAGAATGGTGCTACTCACAATGACCTGGGCCCTCCCTCCATCAATCACTAATTAATAAAATGCCCTATAGGCTTGTGCACAGCCAGATCTTACGGAGGCTTTTTCTCAATTGAGGTTCCTTCTCCTCAGCTGACTCTACTTTGTGTCAAGTTAGCATAGAACTATTAAGCACAAACACACTGAAAGGTTGCCTTCCTCAGTTTTATGCCTTTTGCCTAATGTGGTCTTTTCGATAAAAGGAGATTAAAACTTAAGTACCTCTTCTTCCCACAGCATTAAATTTGGACCTATTTTCCCTGTGTTGCCCGTAGACCTGGAGATTAACTCGTTAGTGTGTTTATGACAATAATCACTTATGTAATGAGGAATAAATGTTCATGATCTGACAAGAACCAAATGTTTAAGACCTGCTAGCAGCACTTTCTGGAGCAGAAGAATACTTTTCCTGCTAAGTTCCCAAGACTCCTTCACCATTTTACTGCCCCAAAGGAGGAACATGAGGCTCCCAGATTAAAACCTGCCATCTTGGAAAGAAGCTTATTAAGACACAAGATGTTTACAGAGAGGTGAAACAACAGGATATTCTAAGGGAAGATGAAATATCCCATTATGCTGGAAAAGTTCCTTAACAGAGGAAATAAACAACTAAAATAGCTTCAGGAAGTCCCTGAAACTGACTAGAGTCACTAGCCACCTCCCCCAAAGTGTGTGTGTGTGTGTGTGTGTGTGTGTGTGTGTGTGTGTGTATAAGCTGAGCTTCCTAGAAGAAACTTAGACCAGCCATGCTACATAGCAGCAACAAGAACCAATGAACTACCTAGAAGAAAGACCATCTAATCATTCTGAGAGAGTCTCAGACCAACTGAGCTAACCTAAAAGGATGTTCTCTTGCCTATTGAGCTGAGTGCAGATTTGTGCAGTGCATTCCAGGTTCCTATGTTTTGTGAGCTGTCACCCATACTTGGGTGGACTTCAGTGATACAGCTATCTTAGAATTTGTGCACCTGTAAGTAGTTCTTTGCCAATATTTCTGGAAGTAAGCTAATAAAACTTATTGATCACCAAGTTTGGACTTTGGTGGTGTCTCTACTTTGGCTTACTTGGGACCAGTAGACATTTGTTCATGTCTCCTCAGGAATAGTTTGTCACGACGGAGGGGAATGTTAGGAGTCACCATTTGTTTCTTAGAAAACAAATAGCATGGCTAAATTTTTACATGGTCAACACATGAAAATAGGGAAGGAAGAGCAGATGGTCTAGACAATATAGATATAGACAATGTAGCAGAAAAGCAGATAGTCTAGACAATATATACTGCTCAGGATACAAAACCAGGACACCCCACAACAATACCTAATAATGTATGTGATAATTTCCTTCCATGTCATCACAGCCACCAATGTTTTATATGTATATTTGATATTTTATATATATATATGTGTGTATATATATACATACATATACATGTTTGCATACATATAGGTGTGTATGTACATATATATGAATGTATGTGTATATATATACATATATGCATATATATATGCAATGTGCTCATAATCCGTCCTTTTTGTCATTTCAGCTTGTTTCTTAGCCACATTCAGTACTCTTATCCAGTTGGTCCCCATTTCCAATGGCATTTCCTGTTTTCAGCATGCATCGCTGAGCTTTTTAGAATTTAATTTCTGATTTGTAATCAGCGACATTCACATCTAATTTGTCCTTAGCATTTCTTCAGCTGAAGGTTCTCTGTGGATCAGTCACATCTGAAAACCTTCAAATGTTTTCTTAGTCTAAAATGCAAATGCAGTGAGCATAATGAAAGAAAACATATATTAAAAATGAATCACATCCTTAGGAATTTTTGTGTTTCAGTTTAGATTAAAAATGAACTAGTTTATCTAATGCTCCATGTGTGAAATCTTAGCCTGACTTTTAAAACTGCTAGATGCTTAGAAACACCTACCATTTTTATAGTCACCGAGATTTCCAAATAACTGGGACTAGCAGTGCAGTGGGCTTCGCCAGTAATTCCATTTCCTGGCATTTCCCTCCAGGTAAATTCCACCCATGGGTGGCATACGTCTGTGTGTGCTTCCACTGTATGTCGCTACCTCTACCCTGAAGACAGCTGTCTCCATGAAAAAAATTTAGCTCAATGCTGCAGCCCTGGAGAGAAATCTTCTCAAGTTTTACCCTGAAAGTATCCTAAAGTGTCTGTTTTCAGTCTGAAATTTTCTCTACTTATGAATTAGTTACTAACTCCTCGTATGCCCATTACACCCAAGCTGGACATCTTGGTTCTAGAGAAAGCAGCTTAAGGTTTTTAAACTAGACTAAAACAGGAATGAGACTATCTCAACATGTGGACCAGTTACAGGGTGGTTTTTAGCTGTCAAGTCTCCTACCAAGAGACCTATTAGAACCCAATGTAATAATGGCTTCACTTACAAAGACAATGATTGGAATAGGGCAGGTGGCTCGGTCAGCAAATGCTTGCTGTGCAGCCATGAGAATCTGAGTTCAGATCCTTAACACCCATGCAAATCCACAGGCGGGTGTGTTTACCTCTAACCTTAGGCTGTGCTGGAAAATATGGTAACCTCTGGGGATTGCCAGCCTACCAGCCTGTTGGTGATCTCCATGCTCAGTGAGGGACCCATCCCCCCCCCAAAAAAAAGAGTTGAGAGAGATTGATATTGACCTCTGGCCTTCACATGTGCACATGATCTCTGTGGACACATCTGAATGCCCTCCCTCCACCACACACATGCATACACTACACAGACAATGCACAAACACATAAAATATAACCATTACCTCATAAAAACATAAAGGAAATATATGCTTTAAAAAAACTTCTATCTAAGCAGTCTCTTTTAAAAGTAAGTATTTTTGTCTTTAGTTATTTTGGACCTTGGGTCTTATGTAAAGCATGGTTTGTTTCTTTCTGATGTTACATTGTGGTGTTTATATAGAAGTCACTGTGAATAATCATGAAGTCTCTTAGTTAAAGAACAGCATTACAGATCGCAGATGCCACAGTTGGTTTCAAGAATTAGTTGCTAACTCCTTGTGTGATATTTCATGGGAAGGAATGCACGAAGGAAGACTACTTCTCCTCTGTTGATGAATTCCTTCTGTTCAGCTCCCCTTCATCTCCCTCACACTGGCATTTAAAGTGAGGTCATCAGCCCTAAAATCTGTTTTCATAAAGGTGGTATGTCCAGGATCACTTTCTGAAGTTTAGAAATATAATATTTTAAATAATAAGGCATAGCAATGAATAAGCTCCACCTCAGAGAGACCAAGAAGAGAAATCAGGTTTGTAAGTTGCAAATTATTAGTCACTGCCACGGAAACTCCCTGATTTACCAACCTCACAATGTCTGTGAAGAAGGAGAGTCCCCATGCAGCCTGTGGCTGTATTGGGATGTTTTCATGCAAAATCGCTAACCACAGACCTGGAAGGCCAAGTTTGGGGGTGGAGGTCACTCCAACTCTCCGTGCATTTACACTATTTAGAACATGACCATTCCTAAAAGGCTGAGTTAGTTGACCGAACCAAGTGGTCAGCGTGGAAGGCTTTCTCTTTGGTCAGTTACATCATCAATATTTAAATGACTTTGTATTTTCTGCATGTGCAGCTGCTTTGGGCACACCTTAATATCTGAAAGCAGTCCCCAGCAGGCCTGGTTATCTGTACCCTGGAACTAGATGCTGGGTGCTGCTATGTGCTTTACTGAAAGGGGAAAAGATCAGGAGACTAGGCTCACCATGCAGACCGAGCGCTCCCCCTCCTGCCCTTCCTTGGAGAATGCACCCTCATGTGACAGTGGGAGCTAATGTGTTCCACTGCAGGGGTTGGGCACTTGAGAGGTGAGATGGATCTTCCCCCGCCCGTGTCTGCCTGAAAATAGGACTCCAGTTGTGGGGAAATTACACGTAGCAGGCATCCGGGTGGCATGCGGGCATCCGGGTGGCATGCGGGCATCCGGGTGGCATGCGGGCATCTGGGTGGCATGCTGAGGCCGATGGCCCTCTGTGGCCCCCTCTGTGTCCTTTAGTGACTCGTTCACGTAGCAGGCATCTGGGTGGCATGCTGAGGCCGATGGCCCTCTGCGGCCCCCCTCTGTGTCCTTTAGTGACTCGTTCACGTGTAGTACCATGGAGACCTGGCTCCTTGAGATCTGACAGGACAGGAAGGCAACTGAGACACCAAGGTTGTACCTGTTCTGTGTGACTTAGAGACAGGACCGGGGACAAATGAAGCCTGCTTTGCAGATGTAGATCATCACTGTTTCAGGGGAGCCTGTAAAGATTTGGCGCTGAAAGACAGCCATGCCATCAAAAGGGGCATGAGCCTAGACTTCATTCTAACCGTTTAGGAAATAGAATTGTGGTCCAGCTTAGGAGAACAAACGGGCAGAAGCTCCCATCAACCCCTCCTTTCCTCTCGTATCTTGGTACTTTTTGCTTACCTTTTTTTCTGTCTGTCTCACAGTTCAATTACACTCCTCAGATGTTGGGTTCTGGATAGGACTATTATTTTGAGAATGTAACTGGTAGGGATGTATCAAGGGCCCTTAGCTGAATCATCTATGAAGGATGGATTCACCACCCCTCTCATAAACTGTACTCAAATAATGACCCCAGAGGGACATTCTCGGGTTTGGAAGGGGAGGTGACCACAAGAGTTATTCCTTGGCAAAAAGGCAAAAACAAAACAACCAAAAAGAAAGCAAGCTGCACTGATTAAGCACCTGCTGTGTGCTAGAGACTACATTAGGCGCTCTCACGGGTGTCCCTTCGGCCCCCTCTTTATTCACATGCAACAACTGAACGGTTTCTGTTATTCCAGGCATTTCTCTATTTATCCATCAGCGCTTTACTTGGCTCTTTGGAATTCTTAGCAGACAGAGTTTGCCAAAGCACACTGAATGATACAGCACATCTCTGAATCCACCAGGGTGCTATTTTTACATAGAGTAAATGTCGTTTCTATTATGTGAAGCGAACTAAATTTTATTTCAATCCCTCTCCACAGGAATGAGAGTCTCCTAGCAGAGACCCAGATTTACAAGCACACTGACAGGAGCCTCAGACTACTAGCTCTGATTTGTGCAGGGCAGTCAGTGCCCTCATTTCCAGCCGCACGGCACACCGCCTTCTCCCAGCGTAATGGTCATTGAATGTGCTGGAGTCAATGTGGGACGTATTTCATTTGAAAGGAGAAAACACAGAGCTGCTGTAGTTAACCTTCTGCTCTGACAGGGTCTGGTAGATCAAACACTCAAGAGCAGTAACAGAAGCTGGGGCACAGGGACTCTTTACAGTGCCTCAAGCCCCAGGCATGGGGACTTTGTCAGAATCATCTCACTGTATGCATGCTTCAACCCTGAAAATGAAGAATTTTCTCTAATTCATGCAAGAGGGAGCTAAGAATTAAAGTCAATTGATCTTCCCAAGATACTAGAGCTCTAAAGGACTCCAGGTGCCTCCAAAGCTTCTATACAGTTATATACAACAGTAGCTGGTGATAGTAGATATGTAGGTCAAATGAGTCAGGCTCTGAGAAAACAGACATTTGAGTAGATGCTGAAAATGGGTGCAACTTCACTGTGAGCCTGAAAACCATCTCTGGAAGACTTCAAGTGGAACCGCCTTAAAGAGGCACCAATATGGCTGCCCCTGTGGTACGTCCATGCACAGGTCCTTCTGACTCTGTGGATGAATACACTTTCAAGTTCAGGGTCACTATTGCTTGGATCAAAAGCTAGCATTCAATATCACTGTTAATCACTTCATGTGAAAGACAGAGACCAGTTCCCCTCTGTAGTAACCAAGAGATGGAGTCCCCCAAAGCTAAAAGAAGTTCCGCCTACCCCAGCATTGCTGAGGAGAGAGGAGTTGTGGCCAAATCGGCATCCTTACATGTTATAAAGCACTTGCTGCACACAGAGCATGAAACATTGAAGGCAGTGTAGAAGGGCTGCAGTGGGCCTGAGCCGTCTTTCCCTTCTCTGCCTCCCACCCTTGAGGCTGTGTGGAAAGAACTAGTCCCCTGTTGAGGGAGTATCTGAAAAGGGAGCAGCCCTGGAAAGCATGTACCAGTAAGGACAAAACACCCCAGGACAAGTAGTCTGTGAGCATCTTTGAATATGCTTCTTGGAAAACAAGTGACTTGATTGGCAAGGGCCTAGACTGTTTCATCTAGCTGTTTTCTCATGTCTGTGTTCGTGAGGGAAAGTGTCTTCTGTCTTACTCTTTCTCCTCACTTTGAACTTCAGTAGCTCAGCTCCCCATAGGCATAGGTCATTCTGGTCAAAGCTACAGCAGTATGTATAGAGGTGTCATGTTAAGGATAACAGGGCCAGCAAGAGGGATGATGACTGCCATCTCTCACCAATCGATGGGTCAACATGATCATTTCTTTGTTTAGTGTAACAAACTAAACAAACTTACAAGAGTGGGTGGAATAAATCCAGGACCTTGGAGAAACTACAAACAAGATGAAGAAAAGGTACTTCATGGAGCTTTGGACCAAAGGTGTGCCAAACCTTCTTATGCAGAGCTTGTTAGAAGCAACATGGGCTATAAGCAGGACTTAGAGCAACCAGTGTAGCCTAGACACCCAGTGGAAGCTGTGGGACCACAGCAGTGAGCCAGGAAACTACAAATTCAACTGATAACAAGGAAATCTTCTCCCATCAGATTATAAAAAAACAAAAACAAAAACAAAAAAAAAAAAAAACATTTAATGTTAGAAAAATCAAAGCTTTCCCAGTGTGGTAGCAATTGGGCTTTCCATAGACCTCAGGGTATGATGTAAATTTATACATCTCCTTTAAAGGGCAGTCCAGTGGTGTTGCTGAAAAATAATTTAATCACTCTATGATCCAGCAATCCACTTCCCACGCTCTGAGAGAAACACATTTTCAAAGGGAGCATGTGGAAGAATGATCATTGTAGTCTCATAGTTAAGGAGAACCAGAGTACCCAAGATGGCCAGAAACAGGAAAACAGAGAGACCAGCCACAGAGTGTTTACACAAAGTCACTGGGCTCTAGTTACTGAGAAGAGGCATTCCACTCCATTTGATGGCTCCCTGTGACCTTTGTAATAATTGACAGTGAGCCAGGAGCAACGGTCCCATAATCAGCACACAGACAAGCTGGGGATCTATTTTCACAGGGCGTAGCACATCCATAACAAGACCAGCACAGCCAATCCTTCCCACAAGAGACGCTAGCATGATCAGGAAAGCTACAAAGTGATGTGTGTCAAAAACTAACTCACAATAAAAATAAATGAAGAGTAAATAGCCCCAGATGAGAGTGTAGACAATATTTCCAGAGGTAGGGAACTAAAAATAAAAAATATTAGTTAAGTTAATTTTTTTAGATACAGTTGTGAGGAAGGTATCCTAACTGACCTTGGAATACTGAGTTGAATTCTGTGGTGAGCAGCTACAAGGTCAGCTCAGACAGTGTTATCTTGCAGCTTTTTCATACCTCACTCTAGCCCTGTGTAGTGGTCTCCCTCTCTCTCTCTCCCTCCCTCCTTCCCTCCGTGTTTCCCTCCCTCCCTCCCTCCCTCCCTCCTTCCTTTCTCCCTTCTTCCCACTCCCTCCCTCTTTTTCACCCTCCCCTCCTTAAATCTCCGGCCTTCCTGCCTTCTACCCTTCTCTCTATCTTTAGAGAGAGAGATATGATCGATGGATGGATGGATGGATGGATGGGCGGACGGATGGACGGACAGAGGTTCTATCCTCCTCCCTATTCCTGAGCCAGTGTCTCTGACTCCGTATGTATGTATGTATGTATGTATGTATGTATGTATGTATGTGTATGTATATCAGCTACTCTTCTGTCCCTGTTGCCCAGCACCTAGTCTGTAGCGTGAGCATTCATAACAGCTGCTGAGCATGTGAGCAGCTACAGGTGCTGGGTGGGGATCTTAGTCTAGGGCCCATATGGAGCTTTCCCACCCTAAGTCCCTGCTCAAAATAGCAGTTCGAATAGGAGAAGACAGAAGTTTCTAGATGCAAATATAAATACATCCGCAGGCTTTTAAAAAGACACAATGACAGAAAGGTCTGTAATTATGAGTAATCTTCTATTGATGTTCTTTATCAGGTAGACAGACAAAATCTCCTAGTAGAGGACTGTTCGGGGGTGCAAAGGAGGATTCGACAGAATCCTTCTTAGGGAGATGTTGACAAAGCTAAAAGCCAAGGGAAATCTCCCAGTGCATAAGGTCATTAGAGAAAACCACCAAAATCTCAGCAGCAAAATTGTTTAATAGTAAATTGGAAAGATGCTTGCCCAAATAATTCCTTAAGAATGACATCTACACCACTTAATGCCACAGAAAGGAGGAACTAAACTCTGTCTTATCTAAGAGCCAAGTATTTATTTCAATGCTTGCAGCATTCCGTTCAGGATGTGTGGAGTCAGAAAAATATGAGGAGAAAAAGCAGTGTCCGCCTTGAGGTGAAAGCTTGCCAATATACCCCAGCCTTTGAAACATTCATATGTTTGGGTGAGCAAGTATATATTTTAAAATTTATTCTAAGAAAATTACTGGCTACGTAGCCAGGGTCGTGGTTACCGTTCTTTAGAGCATAGTTTATGGTTGAGAGAAAGTGGATGTGGCTCCAAGTTCACCTTCAGGCTTGGGGCAGCTGACGTGTGATGTACCCTTAGGATGAATTCTCTCTCGCATAAACCTTTCCCATAGGCAAGTGCTCACTCACACAAACACAGCAACTAAACCCACATGGTAAAATGATATGTACGTAATGCATCCGCGTATGAGTGAAAGCATGCACCCAACCATATTTAACTTGGCTTTTGTATGGTGGTTGCATGGAGGGAAGCTCAGCGACGTGGTTACCTCAGCATAGTGGGTAGCTTGACATCCTGAACCCCCAAATCTGTACACACTCAAAGGAGTAGGAGGCTTCTGGGCTGGGGATTGGGCTACCTGCTTTGACTCAGGCAACACCCAGCTCAGGAAGCCTGGCATGGCCTTAGCTGCACCCCCTGAAGGATAAGACTTGGAGGTATTACTACAGAGCAGGCTGAGACACTTTCTTGCTAGAAAAGCAATATTGACACATTGTAAAGGAACTGCAAAAGCGAGGCTTTTGATAAAAATGCTTAAATTCACCCAACTCTGTAGAGTCTCATGAACTTAATGTCAGTAACTTTTAATAATCAGTCATATTTTAAGAGATGCCTCCATGTTATCCTTTAGTTGGATGCAAAAAAAAAAAGCACATTTTACTTTCATACATTTCTTACATTACACATAAACATTTTATATTTCCAAAATAAGAGTGCTTACCTTAGCTTAGGAGATCCCAAGTCATGGATGAAATATTACCCAGGAACCTTCATTTTATTCATGTTAAGTGTGATTATCCAAACATTAGGATAAATTTCAGAAAAATGAATCTGATCTAATTCTCAAAATCTTGGTTAAAAGTTTAAAAGAATCATTTTGCCTGGTAGATGGGAACATCGACTAGAATGCATCTGGGGTGCCTGATCCATTCAGTCCCCCTTGGTCTACTTTTCTGAGAAACAGACGGTTGACATTTGCTCATGTGTGCACTATACCAAGGTCAAGCTTCCTTCCCTGGCAGGAAGGAATTATGGCATACCTGAGGCTCAAAGGAAGAATAATGGTTTTAAAACTTCTTAGGAGGATGTGCTCACTTTGTGTAGAATTGTCTGTTTTAAAAACAAAGGGCCTTGTGTTTAATGACAGACAAGTATATATATATATATATATATATATATATATATATATATATATTCATTCTAATATATGTAATGCATACTTTTCTTTTGAAGCACCTAATATTTCCTTCCAGTGTTACAGATTAGAACAATTTCATATCATCTGCAGGACTAAGGCCCTCTTGACTGTTGAATGCCAGATCTGCCCATTGGTGGTGTGACCACATTGTGTTGTCTATCTCTTTCCTCCTACGCCTGAATGGTGGGGTGCAGGTGTTCTCTCTGCCTCCAGAACCCTTCCAGGTCATATCCTGCAGTTCTAGAGCACCTGGAGGTTACCACCATCATGGAATCTAATTCAGGTTGCACATATTCACGTTTTTTATGGTTCCTGCTATGAGTGAACAACCCTCTTCTGTAAAGTGGAGAAATAGCAGAGACACAAGGTACCATATGGTAAGATCTTAATGTTGTACCCAGTGAACGATTATGATGCAGCTCCTCCTTTTGGTGTCTTTATTGTTGATTCTGCTTACTCCTCTTAGTATTATCTATATAGCTACATATATTATGGATATGCTGTAGCCTTAATAATTTTCCTGACTCTCCAATGGATCCTGATGATATTCTTCTAGTTTGTCGTGCCACAAGCCCATTAAGGCTAAGAAAAGCTAGAACACTGTTAACGGCAAGAATGAAAATAATGCAGAAGGAATACACACACAAAATCCATTGGCTAGAGAAGTAGGCTAGACTAGAACACAAGTGTTTGCTGCCCACATGGCTGACTCTATCCTTCCAGTAGCAAGGGGCAGCAGACAGCTTTATGTTAGTCTCTCTCATCAAAATAGAAGGACCAAGTAGATTACGCGAGAGGGAAACCTATGAAAAGAACATCTAATACTAAATCATCAGATTCAGTTCTTGATTTCTACACTATGCCCTGATGTCTTAAACACTGTTACCACATCTGGAGTTAAACATGATTGCTACAGTCACATTTTTGAAAACTTTCTCCAAGAACAATGTCACTGAGTGGGTGTGACACAACATGAAATATTGAGCAGTAGAACCTTCCGGAACTACTTTGCTCCTGGACCAGATCCCTTCACAGGAGGCCTCTGAAGCTGTGCTCCCTTCTGCTTTTCCTATTTCCTTCCCCATTAATTAACTGACTCAACTATCAGGGAAAACTTTCTCATCTTAAATAGTAAACATTATGGCCGCCCTAAGGGAAAGTCTGGAGGGAAATCGTCATGGTAGCAGTGGACACGTGGCACTTAGGCAATTATGAGTATTGAGAGAGAGGGGGGGTAGTGTGGATGTATACAAGGGAGTGAAGGTACCTGCAAAATCCAGGGGCACTGGGTCCCCTAGAACTTGAGTAGTCGCTGAGAACTAAACTCTGTTGCTCTACAGACACTTGTCCTCATTTTGTAAGATGTCACTGAAGACCCTTACTGTCCCTTCAATCACAAGACTCACAAAGAAACATTAGAGGCCATTTTGACACTTTCTTCTCCGGGACTTTTTTTGATTGTTCTTCATGGTTTGGATGTGAAAAATCTCCCATCAGCTTGTGTGTGTGAACACTTGGTCCCTGGGCAGTAGCAGGTTTTTGGGAGCCTAGAGCATGGCTTAGGGCATTGATGGCTTCTAGGTCTTGAGGGAATCTAATGGTGGGTGTGGCTGTGCTGTAAAGAGTACAGGGAATCTTATTGGGGTTCATCTGTGAAGAATGAAACTTGCCACCTTAAAAAAGTCTCTTCTAGCTCCTAAAGTGAAACCCAAGTGACTCACTGTGGTGTTTTGAATGTTTGGCCCAGGGAATGGCCCTATTAGGAGGTGTGGCCTTTTTGAAGTTGGCTTTGTTGGAGGAAGTGTGTCATTTATGGGATAGGCTTGGAGATCCTCCTTCTAGATGCCTAGAGGACAGTCGTCTAGTTCCATTCAGAACAAGATGTAGAACTCTCAGTTCCTTCTCCAGTGCCATACTTACCTGGACGTCGACATGTTTCTCTCCTTGATGATAATGGACTGACCCTCTAAACCTGTAAGCCAATTAAATGTCCTTTCTAAGAGTTGCCTTGGTTATGAAGAGTGTCTCTTCACAGCAATGGAAACCCTAACTAAAACTCAAATTTAAAATATTTGTGAAATGACTCAGTCTTAATAATCAATGGCATGCTGCAGCAGCCCTGGCCAGCACCTTCCTTTTCTTGGCTGTTCATCATTTTACAGACCTCCCTTTGGGTGCCTCTGTGCCAGCAGACATCAGGGATGATGATCCAAGGGCCAAACAGACCCAGGGAGGAGGAAGCTCCTCCACAGTGCGGCAAAGGTGGAGGTGGCAAGGCAGAACTATCAAGAAAGATATGGTGCAAATTTCCCCTCCTAGGACACCTTTATTAAGCATGATGTTTCGCCACCTACCTCGTAAGAACAAGCATGCTGACTCAAAGTTAAGATCTTGTCATTCACAGAGACCCTAACATTGATTTCATGAAAGGAGAAAAACAACAAGAATGAGAACTAGTGCCCACACCCGCTACGCAGGGACTCTGAAGACCTTCCCTTCCACCTCTTCCCTTAGCCTCCCATAATGTGAGGTAAATGCTGTATGGGTCTTGCCTGGGTTTTCTTTTGGTTTCTGTGATGGGTCATTTAAAACCCCAGACTCAATTCCAGTCATGACCTCCCAGCAGCTACAATTGCCTGGACTGAACCTGCATGAGACTGGGGCCTCCCAACAGTAACCATCTCTCATAAATGAAGGAAGGGCTCATGGAACCCTACTTTCCCAGCTGACCTGTTGGCCCAGATGGATTCTGGGAAAGAGGAAGTCATCTCCTTCAGTCTTGTTTCCACTGGTGAGCCCTCTATGCTCCCATGGATAGTTCCAAACCCATGATCACATAAATGTCCCTCAACCCAGTGAGTCACAAAACAATACACATGCACGTGGCAATGACACCTGTAAGGAGGTAGGTGGGAGGGCAGGAGGGCAGGGGACATACGAGGGGTGATCAGGGGACATAAGTAGCTGATCAAAATGATTGTATACATTATACAATTATGAAAGAGAAAAAGTCATTTTAGAAAACAATGGGGATACACATTCTGTAAAAACCATGCTACAAATTCTGATGGGGGTGGGGGTGGAAGGTCCCTGGGCTAGCACATGCTACACATTCCTCTCCCTACCATACCATGATGGCCATACCAGCAAGTTTCAGATCTGTCAGGCAGCAGGATAGTGAGCAACCCCACCTTCCAATGCATTGTGGAGTAAGGTTAGAATATTTTGCAAATTAGATATATTGCATGCATGTTCCACTTAAGATGCATTGGTTCATGGAGACATGTGCCATCAAAAGGTGAGGGATACCTGACCTGTTTTCAGCCCACCCCTTCCTTGGGAACCCAAAGGAATTATAGCAGCTTCCTGTTTCCAGAAGAAAAGGCCTCTGCCCAGACATTGAGATCTTTGATCTAAGACTCCCCCTGGAGCCCTGTAAACACTCTGCCTACTTCTCAGGCAGGGTCTGAACTGCACAGAGGCAGCAGGGGCTCACTTTCTGTTGTCTTGCTTTACTTCTGCTAGGACAATCTATTTCCTCTTAGCTGCTCCAAAGCCTTTGCTGCCCAACCAGGAGAGGAGAAAATGCCTGAGTGCATAGCCTCTGTGTTTATTCCCTCCACCTGAAGACACCTTGCACGTAAAATCCCCTAATCACCATGGATGGGTACTTGGAGAAGGCCTGTTGACAGATGAGCTTAGACGTAGCACTGAGCTTTATTCGTTTGTTTGGGAGAAAGAAGTCATAGGGCTCAGCCTCTTAAGAGCAGATTTTGTTCATAGTACAGCCATGGTTTTAAGCAACCAGCCACAAATTGCCACCTACACACAGGAAAGAAAAAAAAAAAATCCCTGTACATTTAGTCTGGGGGTGGGGTTAGGGAAGGCACCAGTGCTTTCAAAGCAGCCCAGTTAAACTCCAGGCTGGTGATATTTTGGAAATAAAAAGAAGCACCAGGGTCCCAGAAAACACCCCCAGCTCTACCCCACCCCCAAATCCTCTACAGCATCTGCCGATCTGGCATTATTCCAGCAAATATACTTTATTTGTTTTATTTGAGATCTTCATAGACACATAGCATGTACGTTGATGAAATCCTGCTTCTCCCTTCCTTCTAGTTTTCCCCTTACCCCGCCCCCACTGCCCTCCAGCTCCCCTTGGTCCTTCCCTACCATACAACCCCACTGACCTAAAGCTGCATGTGCTCTCCTTTTTAAATGCACTGAGTCCACGTAAATGTTGCTTTTGCGTACCTTCATATAAGACTATCTGCGAGAACATGCATAGCCTCTCAGGGCTGCACTCCTGCAGAAAACTGACCCTGCATCTCCCCAGCACCCCTCAGTTTCCATCAGCTTGCTGTCAGCTAAGGGCGAGGTCCTATGAGTCTTTCCTCATCCACATTAGGATTTCGACTGGCTTGCTCTTGTACAGGTCCTCCAAGTGCAGTCACAGCCTCTATGTGTTCATGTGTGCCGTGGCTGGTCATGTTCAGAAAAGACTATGTTAGTATACATGCCCACTGGCTCTTACAGTTTTCCTACCTCCTCTTCCATGATGGACATTTTATAAACAGAATCAAAAGCAAGGTGGCCAATGCCATCACATCAACTTGGCTTTGTGGTTTTGTTCAGGGGTTGAGGGTAGGGGGCAAAACCACCTGAAAAACAGGATGGCTAGTTTATCTCTTCTCTGCAGGATATCTTTTTTTTTTTTTTTTTTTTTTTTGGTTTTTTGAGACCGGGTTTCTCTGTGTAGCCCTAGCTGTCCTGGAACTCATTCTGTAGACCAGGCTGGCCTCGAACTCAGAAATCCACCTGCCTCTGCCTCCCAAGTTCTGGGATTAAAGGCATGCTCCACCACTGCCTGGCTCTGCAGAATGTCTTAAGTTATCTATATGTACCTTGATCCTACTATTGGAATGTTTGTTCAAGTGAATTTTGTGGTTTTCTTCCTAGAATTGGAGTTTAGCCCCTGGTCTTATACAAAATGGAATTTCTTCAAAAACAGACTTGGTTGGGCTTTACACTTAAAATACACATGGCTGGGTCTCACCTAATATGGGCTCCTCATTGTCAACTAGGCTAGCTAGATGTGGGGCTTCCTAAGACCTAGATGATTCTGATGGTGTTGAGACAAAATCCACTGCCCCTTCAACAGATGGCAGATTCCAGGACAACTTGTGGTTTCCTCTTTTTTAAAAAAGGACACTGCCAATTCATTAAGTTGGAGCTTTGTGGCAGCCCCTTTCCTTGAGAACATAAAATTGCTATTCCTTAAATCACTCTTTTAAGATGAAGAAACATACCATTCACAGTAAAATATAATCTATATTTATTAAATAAATACAATAAACAAGATAACCAAGAGATTCACATGATCCCTCCATCAGCCATTGGCTCAGGAATTGTGAGGATACCTGACATCTAGAACGGTTTTCACCGGTCTCCACATTGGGGCAGACAATGGCATCTCTTCTCTCGAATCTCGTGCTCGTGAAATTCTGACTCTGATTGTCTTTGCCTTCCATTATCTGCTGTTGGATTCTGTGTTACTATTGGCAGCCTCCTAATGTCAGCGAATGACAGGCCCCAGAGCTACACAACCTCTAAGAAAGTAAATGCATTTAAGGGACCTTCACAGCAGAGACCTGAGAATGTGGTCCGTGGGCAGAGCTATGACTAACTGCCCATGGACGCCTCAATTCCTCCAGCCAGAAAACATCTCCATCTCTAGTTCTTACAGGGCTTTAGAAGACACTAAACTGGATAATGCTGAGTGCCAAAGATGGCATAGTTGACAGGCATGTGGGCATCACAGTTTGCTCCACCGTGGGGTCTCAGCAAATCCACAATCCAGCTTCAGGGGTGGAAGGGCTGAGATGGTGTCTGAGGAACAGCCAAAAGGCAACCGTATATCTCTTGCCCAGCCCCAGAAGTCATAACAGAAGCCAGACAGTCTTCACACTTGCCTATTTCTATTTTCTCAGGAAAAATCTTAAGTGTGGGAGGCAGATGGGAACATTCTTTACCTTTCTGTTTCTGTGTTGATCACCTTGAATTGCCAGGCTTTCTGATTTATTAAAGGGAGCATATGGGTGCTTCCTATCTCAGCCCGTTTGTGCTGATGCAACAGAATACCTCCGGCAGGGTGATACAGAAAGCCTGGGAGCTTATTGCTCACCGTTCTTGAAGCTAAAAGTCATGGCACAGATGAAGCCGTAAGTATTGCTGTCTTTGGAGGACTGCCCTCTGCTTCTGAGATGGTGTCTTGGTTCTGTGTCCTTGAACAAGAAGATTGAAAGACAATAGAGCCAGCCAAAAGCTGTCTGAAACTCCTTAGATGAAGGTTTAAATCCCTCTTCATAACCTAATTCTCTATGGTATTATACTGACAATACCTGAAGTTTGGGAGTACACATTTCAGCCTTAATTCTGGAAGGTTTACAATGAGGATGGGGGCTCAATTTCCTTGATATCTCTTCACCACAGCAACAAAATGTTCATCACTTGTTGCTAAGATCAGTTATCAGTATATTCTGCTTAGGCCTACCTATTATCTGTAGGTCATGGTATTAGAGACTTCCTGATGCCTACCTTTAAACAGGAAATACAAAGAGGCAAGCACATGTCTGTGAGAACAATGATAGCGGGTGAGATCCTGACAAGAGTTAAAGAAATATGTAACTAGAGTCTATAAACATGTTTTGTAACATGAAATTCATTTGGCCTTTGTTCCAAACTCCTCTCACAGTGATCCAAAATGCACTGAGATTTCCAAACTGACCAAAGTCAATGTTTTACCTCACAGCCAGCCCTGTTGTTAACTCCAGGGTTTCTGGTGATATGGTGAGTCCCCCAATAGTCTCCTGGAATGTTGGCCTAAAGGACCAAGTGGTTAAAAGACTAAAGATTAGGGACTTCAGTTCTACCCATTGACATCTGGGAAGTGGGTAGATATGAACTCCACAGAAACCAGAGTGAATTCAGGGTTATTGAACATGGAGAGGACTGGGAGGGTGGTACATTCAAAATGAGACTGAACTTCTGCTCTGGTCCAAGGATCTCATAATCTGGGGTTTTAGTGCCTTTCATAATGTTTTTCTGGGAATATTGTCAACGCATCTTAGTGTTTCTCTGAGTTTTAAGAACCATCTCAGTAAAGTTGTCAAACTCACGAAAGGTATGCAGGAACTCTGGCATGTAGCAAGTCTCTCAGAAATGTATGGTGACTGGTATCTGAAGCTGACAGGATTTCTTCAGCCCCTGGGATCTGGCACAGTCTGCAGGTGGACGGCATCAAGAGAGAGGATTGTCGTAGACCGTGTTAGCATTCACGCCGAGTGAAAGCTTTTTGGTTTGAAGCACAAAATTGTTCTCTGCTATTAGTATGAGTAGAGAAAAGACAGCCTCTTTCTTACCTAAGAGCAGGTGTGGTGAGTGTGGTGAGTCATATTTACCATTAGCTATGCAAGACCAGACAAGAAGAGACTAGAGCCCTTCCTCATTATTTCTCAGGAAAGAACTTGGACCCATATGGAAGTAAATGTAATAAAGAAAAAGCTCAGAATGATATGTGTTAGCTAATGTTAATTGTCCGATTGACAGAGTATAGAATCATCTGGAGATCGGCTCTGGGCATGCCTTAGACCTTTACCTCGACTGCCTTAATTGACTTGGGAGACCCAATTTAATTTTGAGTGGGCCAGTTCCCTGGGCAGGGCATCCCCAATTATGTAAATGGAGGCAGCAAACTGGGCGGCCCACATGCATGCTTCCATTGCTCTCTTCAGACTGTGGATGCTAAGCGTGACCAACCTCGAGCTGCCTTGACTTTCCCCTCGATGACAGGCTGCCCCATGAGCTACGATCCTTCATTTGCTTTCCTCAGGGATCCTTACAGATGACAAAGGTTCAGTACACTAGCGTCTGAACCACACACCCCACCTCTGAGTCTTGCTCTGGTTTGCTCTTTCCATGTGTGTCTTCAAAGAGACTCCCTCATTGATCAGATCATGGTGAATCCTCCTGGTCCTTCACCTCTTCTTCCTTCACTCCTCAGTCTCTTGGTCCTTCTATTCTTCCCTGGGTCCTCCTCTCTCCTTGGAATCCCCTGATTGGGATCAGAAGTCCTGTCCTATTCTCTTCTGCCCAGCCATTGGCTAAATCAGCTCATTACTAACCAATCAGAGCTGATGGAGAACAATCTTTGCAAATCACTAATACAGGAGATGCTCCAATAGTCATGGCAATGCCAACGTCCTCAGATTGCAACCATATCTCTGGGCATAGCAGTCAGCATCTACACACACGGTGCACAGAATCATCTTCTAACAGCTTCCATTAGAAAAAACTACCGGCTAATTATTTGTCAGACGTTAGAAATTTCAGTTCATTACTGCTGGTCATGCAGAAGCCATTTCCCACGTTTGATGGTCTCACTTCCAATGTCTGGTGTCTGTGACTTCCTCTCACATCGCCTGTCTTCCAAATTGCTCTTCTGTCTTAATCTACGTGTACTCAGAATGATCCAAACTTAGACAAAAACACTTACTATCGCACAGTTAATCCCTGGGTTTCATGTATGTAAACTCTTGACCATCCTTCAAATCATCCTGATACTTGCCATCTCTGTTTATAACTCTGTGCAATCACCAATATTCTGAGCTGGGTTATAGCTCATCATGGGAGCTGTTTAATTCAGGGTCCACATACAAAGTTAGCTGCAATCAATAATCTCCATAAAGTGTTACTACTTAATAAAGGTGTTTTTTCTTTAGGAGTAATTTTTCTAATATATTTGCCTTTTTACAATATTGATTGTCTTCTAAAGAAATCTCAAATACATGATGATTTGGATAATTTTTATGTTTTAAATATTATTATTATTCATTCTAGGTTTTATCTTAATGTGTTCTTGATAAAATGCTTGAAGATTAAAACACAGGACGTTTGTTCAGAAGGACGTTTGAGTTTTAAGAAAGCCAATCAAATCAGAATTAAAAGAAATAACAGGTCGATTTCTGGCTTCTTCTGTTAGGGATTTTATAGACTTTGTTCTCTCCAGATGATTGAGTATTCTTATTTTTATTATTAGGTTGTGTGTGTGTGTGTGTGTGTGCAAGTGTGTGTGTGCTGATGTGAGTGGACAAGTTCATTTGCATATGTGTGTGCCTGCACTGCACGTGGAAGCCAGAGGTAAACCTTGGGTGTCATTTTTCAGGGGTAATCTACCTTGGTTTTTGAGACAGGCTCTCCCTGTAGGACCTGGGGCTGGGCTAGGTAGCCCATGAGCCACAGGGGTATGCCTGTCTTCAGCTCTGCAGAGGTAAGATTACAAGCTGGTTTTTTTGTGCTTGTGTGACAACCAGTTTCCTGACTATTTTGTGACAACCAATTTCCTGACTGGGCTATCACCCAGCCTGCGTCTCATTATTTAATATGAAATGCAGATCAAAATATATAGCAGGTATACAGTTAGAGCAAAAGTTGGCATTTTACCAACCAAGCTCTATTTCATGTAGTACCTCTAGTTGGCAGCGCCAATCCATACCACAGTTCACTTCATCCTCAGTGTTCTGAGATGCATGGACAAAGGAACATTGATGCATGGCTTTTCTATTAAGAAAAACAAGGACCTGCATACCCAATCTTAAAATTGATTGACTCTGATAACTTCATTCTAGAGCAGGAATAAAAACATATGTCAACACAACCGAAATGCAAATGATTTCATTTAAGATAATTAAAGCTGTATTTCCAGTTAAGTGAGAAACTTCTAATTATTCTCACAAAACAGTGTGCAGACAGCAGGAGAGTAGCAGATGACACCGTTTCTACAAGTTTTCAGATTGCTGCTTTCTTTCTAAATAAAAAAATAAATAAAGCACAATTGGTTCTTATAAGGTTTTATGAACTCTTTGTAACTGTCTCAAACTTCAAAATGGAGATGCCCAGTAGTGTATCCACTTGTCACATTTAACTATTTAAATCTAATTTTTTTTGTTTTTTTGGTTTTTCGAGACAGGGTTTCTCTATGTAGCCCTGGCTGTCCTGGAACTCACTCTTAACTAAACACAATTTACAATTCACGCTTCTAGTGCTCAGGGGCACACGCAGAGCCCGTGGCCACTGTGTTGGGCATTGCAGACATGCAACCTCTCCATCGTCATTAGAAGTCCTTTGAGAATGTGTGCCGGTCTGTTTTCTGTTGCTGTAGCAGACTACCAGAGACTGGGTTATTTTTAATGAGCAGAAATCTATTTGGCTCACAGTTCTGAAGGCTGGAAAATCCCAGAGCATCACACCAGTACTCAGCAGGGGCCTTTCTGCTACATTCACCTATGTAGGCCAGAAAATGTCTGTGTGTATGTGTGCTAAGGAAGAGTTGAAGATGAGTGAGAGAGGAAGGGAAGAGGCCAGACGTATTCATTTATTATGAGCCCACCCCTACCCAAACTAACCCTTTGTGCTGATAATGGATAATCTGTTTCTAAAGGTAGAGCCCCCCAGACTGAGCCACGTCTTAAAATTCCCCTCAACTCCTCCACTTTGTCTCATTGAGGGTTAAGTTTCCAACACACGAATTCGGGGCACATAAGCAAACCACCTCGGGAAGCTTGCATTGTTAGCTTTCTGGGTAACAGAACCTGGGCTTTAGCTGCTGCTACTACTTGCCTTCCAGCATCATTTATAAGGAAGTGTGCTCTAGAGGCTGAACCTACACACACACACACACACACACACACACACACACGCACACACACTCCTTGGATGAGTCATTGCTCAGGAGTCATCTTCCCTTTTGTAATAAGATTGATATCTGCCTCTCACAGCCTTTGTAACGATTAGATGTGACAGTTCTGACCATAAACTCCGAAACCCCCAACTGCTTTCCTTTACCTCTCCACATCTACCCCCATCTCCGCACTGACCGAACTTTTGTTAAAATATAATAACCCATCAAATGCAATTTATGCTACCCATGTATCACCGGGTGTGGGGCCATCCTCTTCAGTGTGGTCAACAATAACCTTAAACAGAACTGACTGACTTCCGGAGGCATCAGTTCTCCATAGCATCTCAGGTAAGGATGGGCCCTCATGAACCGCTTCCCAGTCTATACTAGAACGCTAACTGGCTCAATCATATAAAGGTCTCCTGCAGGCATTTAAATTACGCAGGCAGCCAGAGCTACTGTGAGGTCACATTGTAGAGACCCCGTCATATCCTGAAGACGGTTTTACTCTGTTCTTCTCAGGCCTCTAGTTCTTACGATCTCTCCATCTCTCTCTTCCAGAATGGTCCATGGACCTTGAAGGAGAGGGTGTGATGTAGGTTTCCCAGTTTGAGACTGAGTACACCACAGATACTTATCAATTGTATCTTGACCGAGAAAAAATAATTGTGAGATTCTGGATTAACCACCATCCACTGAACAAAGAAACTTCTCCGATAAGGTCTGCACTGATCCATGGTTAGAGAAATACACATTTAGAAGCAGCTTAATACTATATCTATTTAGCAAAATGATAACATTAAATTTACCTTTAGGTCCTGTAAACTCCCCAACCGTGTGTTCTTGGCCAGATTGACAGAACCAAGCATGTGTTTCCTCCTATGGGACAGGCCTTAAAACGAATGAGGAAGCAGTTATCCCTATGGTATCCATGCCACTATTGCATCCATGGACATAGCTTGCCAGGCTGGTCATCACTGCCATTTACATGGTTCACACCTAGGTAAGACTCTTGATGGCTCCCCGACCCCTTCCAGATTTATGAAAGCTAGTCAGCAAGGAGGAAGCTTTCCCATCAGTCTCAACTTGATATCTCCGTGTTCTGTGACCAACGCACATGACACTAGGCTCTTTAGTTAACAACCTATGGCTTCCAAGATTATCCCATCCCCTATATAAGGTAAATCAAACTGTTTTATATGAATATGATATAAAATTGCATTAAGCTTTATTATAAAATGATAGACTTCCATAGGCTTTTCCAAACATCCCTAAGTTAGTTTTCCCTCCCACAATGCCTTTCTCTGTCCGACCCTTCTACCCTCTTCCCACTTAAGTCCCCCCTTCTCTCAGTTCCTTTTTGACTTTTTACATTACCTATGTTCTGCTGTCCTCTCTCCCCAACAATGGTCCTTATCAAGGCCTCATGGATATCAGAGGGACTGCAAATTAAACAAGCAAATCTAAGATCCACATATGAGTTAGAACATACGATATTTGTATTCCTTGTCTGGATTACTACACTTGGTATGATGTTTACCAGGTCCCCCGTTTACCTGAAATTTTCATAATTCCATTTTTCTTTACAGCTGATTAAAATTCCATCCTGTGCAGATACCACCTTTTCATTATCCATTTGTCAGTTGATAGACAGCGAAGCTGTTCCCGTGTCTGAACTACTGTAAACAAAGCAGCTATGAACATGGGTGAGCATGTGCCCTTTAATAGGAAATGGAGTCCTTTGGGCATATGCTCAGTTGCAGTGTAGTTGAGTCATATGACAAATCAGGAACTGACAAAGCCTTTGATTCTTTGTGTGTTTGAGCCTACTAAAGAAGAGCCCTGGCCATGCTAAAGCAAAATGTAAATCCCAATAAAAGTAGAGAACAGAGTCTGATCCAGTGCCCCATGACTCCTGATTGCATCACTGACTCTGAGACTCCTAATTTCAAGGGAGAGAAATATATTCCTGAAACTAGCTATAAATAGAGTTGAAACATAGCACACTTAAAATACCTCCTTTCCACTAATATATCAATGAAACTAAGAACAGTGAGTTTTTATGCTAATTAAATTACTGCTGTTCAAAGTGTGACATTTTGAAACACCTGTTTAGTGTATTTGTTATGTTGAAAATGTAAAACTAACCCTGATGCAGAGTGTTTCCAAGCCACCCATATGCCTGAGTGTCCATATGGTATTATAAATTTTAAAAAGCATCCTAATCCTATTGGAGAAAGAAAATTTTCATTAACTCCCGATGGACCACTTAACTTCAGTGACCACTGTCCTTGAGCCTTACCACACTGACATTCCCTTAATAGACAATTATGAAGGACTCAGTTGATCCTAGCTGGAATGGCTCGCTCGGAATTTGCCTCTGTCCTCTTTTTATGGCCACATGGATTTACTAATCTCAACCACCTCCAGTTTTATTGCTGACATTAAATGTAAATGGCCGGTAGCCACTTGTCTGAGGGCTATTTCTTAAGTCAGTGCTACTATATTCCGCTGGAGATTTACCATGATGTTGAAAGCCAATAGCTTTTAGACCTAATGTATCTACATCGCTCTGTAGTGACCAAACACATGCTGCTCACGAGGAGCCACGCAGACCTGAAGGGTTTCTAAGGCAAACATGAGGGCCTTGGCTTAGATAATGAAACTTCTGATAGCTTTTAAATGCTTTCTCTGAAGGTGTAATTTTCTCATCTTTCCTAATTATTGTGAAATAGCATCTAAAATGTCCTTCCTGCTCATTTGCCTTATCTTTGAAGTGTAATAATAGAGGAAGCATGTCGCCTGGGACACTGGAAGGGTTGGCATGCTGCCTCTCTCTCTTCTGTGCTCTCTCTCCCACTCCCTCTTTCCCCCTCCTCTCTGTCTCCCTCCCTCTTTCCTTCCTTTCTTCCTTTCTTCCTTCCTTCCTTCGTGTGTGTGTTTGTGTGTGTCTGTCTGTCTGTCTGTCTGTCTCTGTGTGT
>JADRCH010000730.1:1154378-1171699 GCA_019843965.1 Rhynchomys soricoides | reverse complement strand
TGTGTGTTTGTGTGTGTCTGTCTGTCTGTCTGTCTGTCTCTGTGTGTGTGTGTGTGTCTTGTCTGTCTGTCTGTGTGTGTGTGTGTGTGTGTGTGTGTGTGTGTGAGTGACTGTGTGTGTGTTCCTGTGTGGGGACACACATGTGAATGCTGGTACATGTGAATGCTGGTACATGTGTGTGAGAATACATGAAGAGGCCAGAAGTCAATCACATGTCTCAAGTGCCATCTACCTTGTTTGTTTGTTGTTGATATATTGAGACAAGGTTTCTTTCTTATCCAGGAACCCATAAATTAGTCAGAGCTAACTAACCAGTGAGCCTCAATAGTCTCTCTTTCTATGTCTACCCAACACAGGAACTGAACACGACATGTGCTGCCATGCCTGGCTTTTCGTGTGCTTTCTGGGGATTGACCTCAAGTCCTTACGCCTCTATGACAAGGATTTTCCTGGCTACACAGTCTCCTCAGCCCTTGTCCTGAATTCCTCACATGTGTTAGCTAGGTCTTCACTGGAGAACAAGACCCTGCATGGGCAGGCTAAGGAGGCTAGAGGGGCCCAGTGGGAAGATTAGTGTGCAGGCTAGAATCCAGGGAAGGGAGCTGTGAGAAGGAGGTTCTGGTCAGACAGAGATGCTGAGTTATGGAAGAGACAAGCCAGACCAGCAGGCCATGAGGCCCAGCAACAGGATTCTATAGCTATCCCAGAGAAGGCTTCAGACGGTGTTAGGCCGAGGCTACCTCTACTGATCAGATGCTGGGATAGGATGACTCTGTGGATCCAAGCCTGAGGGTACAGGTGCACAGGACTGTTTATGTTTGCTTCTCAGGGACACTGTTCCCATTGGCTCAGTGTCCAGTTCTGAGAGCCAGGACTCTGGTAAAATTCAGCAATGGAAGACTGGTTCTCACAACATTTGAATTCCAGAGTGTTCGTGTTGTGATACGGAGACTGAGACAGACACTCATGTAGAGCAATTGATAGACTCTTCAGAGACAGTCACTCAAATGATCGTGGGAAAGCCATTACGTCACCTCACTACTGAACACTGCTTTAAGAAAGGACAATCACTATGGGAGGCTGTTCTGAATTGAAAATGTGAGGCAGAGGGGTTGAAAGGGCTCCTCCATCTGAGAGGAAAGGGGGTCCACATTGCCTAGTTTTTAGGCAGAGATGGGACTCCTGTCAGCAAAGCTGGACTGATGAGGCTGCCTCAGGAGAGGGTGAGAGAAACATACAATAAAGCAGTATCCAGGGAAGGGCCGTAGGTCGCAATAGTATGAGTGGACACTTGCATTATCAATGTGTAGCTGATAGTGGGAATGGAAGTTGATCAGGCACAGCCCCCACCACGGTAACCATAGTAACAAAAAGACCAGGTTGGGAAAAGAAACAAGACTCACCACATCTAATTCTGTAGGGTTTCTTCCATCTGTCCCTTTAGCTTGCTAAGGTGGCAAGAGTTGAGGACAAGTGCCTCACTGGGGATTTTATTATTTTTACTTTCAATGTGGCCCTCGAAGAATATACTTTTATTATAGCTTTTTAAATAAGAAAACCAGAGAAAGAGGAGTATTTTAATAACAAGTATGTACCACTTGCTATAAGAAATGTGAAGTATTTATCTCTTTGATGTTTGTTAAAAAAACAAACAAACAAAACAAAAACAACAACAACAAACAAAAGCAAAACCCTTTAAAGCGGATGTTAAACCCCCTACAGACAGTTGAGGATCTTGGCATGAGAGGCAAGGACATGTTGAGAAGACATGAGTTTGACGAGGCAAGAGAGTGACCACCAACAACCAATGGCTGTCTCCAATTCACAAGGCACACTATTGAAACAGCCCACCTTACTTAGGGGAAGATGAGCCTACCCCACAGCTGTTTGTTGGATACGCAGTGCTTTCTGGGTCCTAAGCAAACCTCAGCTGATCTGTCCTTGAGTGCTTTCCCCTCCAGCACAGGAGACTGGCTGTCAGTATATGAAGTAGAGTCACAGAGTCCAAAGAATCATGGCAAAGAGGGAGGGGGTGGGCCTGGGGGTGAGGGAGCTGATTGGAAAGGAATTAGTGTGATATTAAGTCTCCTTAGAGATTTCCCTCAGAAGTCAGCCAAGGAATGGACCGTGGGGGTGGGGAAGGAGCTCTACTCTGTCTAGTTTTGGATTTTTTTTCATGTGGTTTACTTTGGGGTCCTTGCTGCTCTCCATCCTGGGGCATACATTGTCAAGACTTTTCTGGTTCAAATCAGCATGCACTGGGCCCTTACTCTGGTTGTAATTTGCATTTCAGGAAAGGCCCCTGTGTGCCACCTGCACATCCCCTTTGGTAAAGATCTATTCTTGTATCCACTTCTACTGGAGGTTATTGTTTGTTTTCCCACTGCGGCATATTCAGAATCACTGAGTTTTCTGTATGTAAGTCCCTTGTTATATACAACTTGCAAATATTTTCTTCTGATCTATAGTTTTATTTTTTTGTCCCAAATTATATATGTCACAAAGCAAAACTTATATATTTATGTATGAAGAAGAACCAAGTTTATTGAGTTTCTTCTTTTTTACCCATACTTCAGTATCAGGTCTTCAAACTCTGCCAAATCCCAGGTCAGTAAAAACATTTCCCATGTCTTCTATTAAAGATTTTGTAATTTTATACTGAGTTCTTATATTTTTTGTCTCATTGTAGTAAAATACATTCAAAGTGTAAGTTACTGCTCTGACCTTTCGTGGATGCAACTTGGTAACATTAGGAGCAGTCAGGTTGTTCAGTAGTCACCACCACCCATCCATCAGCCATGACCATCCATCACCACCACCTATCCATCAATCAGCCATGACCATCCATCCACCATGAGCACGGTCCTCATCTTCTCAAACTGAAACTCCAAACGTTCAATCTGTACCTTCACCTCCTCCCCTTCCTTCCTTCCTTCCCACTGCTACCCACCACTGCCCAACTCTCTGTCTTTAAGCACTGGGCCCCAGCAGGTATTTCATATGAGTGGAATCAAACAGCTCCTGTGCTTTTGTAACAGGCCGGGTTTAATGAGTGTGATGTGTAGTGTGTAGCAAAATCGTGTTCTGCCTTCAAGCCTGAAGAATCTTTCATTGTCTGCATACACACTTCTTTTCTCCACTCATGCGCCCTTCAGCGGCACTTGTCTGCCCTTCAGCGGACACTCAGCATGGCATTTGTTTTTGTTTGCTTCTGTTCTGTTTATGTTTTCTTTTGTTTGTTTCATTTTATGTGTATGAGTGTTTTGCCTGCCCGTCTGTGCACCATGTGTGTACAATGCCCACAGAGGCCAGAAAAGGGCATTAGATCCCCAGGAACTGTAGTTAGAGCCGGTTGTGAATTGTCCTGTGGGTGCTGGGAATCCCATCTGGGTTCTCTGGAAATGTGGCTGGTGCTCTTCACTGTCCAACCATCTCTCTAGCCTGCGCCCCACCCTAGCCACTTGGCGTTGGAGTTCTAAAAACAGACCTCTTCACCAACTTTGATGAGGTTTCTGCCTTCTAACTATACCTTTTCCACTTTAAAAGACGTGTCCTTGTGTATCTAACAAGAAGATATTTATATTCCTTTTTACAAAGTTCCATGAATAACTGAAAATAGAAAATGTTAATTTTAAAATATCTTAGTATAGGTAATTAGATTATTTTGAAAAATGCAAAATGTCAGAATTATTCTTAGGTTAGCTAGAGGCAGTCACAGTAAACTGAGCACAAGGCTGGTGGAATCGTGGGTCTATCGGTTTCCATGGCTGTCCCTAAGTGTAAGCAGCTTATCAAATTGGGCTTCCCACCAGCAACCCACTGCAGAGAGTTAGGAAGTGCTCACCCTTCCGAGCTGCATGGGTTCTCTGAAATACACTCCATGTGTGAATAATGATAGTTTGAAAAATGGAATAAACCTATCAACTTGAAATGTGTCTGGAAACACAGATCTCCAAGTTTATCTGAGATTCATAGGAAACAGCCACATTGCATCTCAGCTACCCACATCCTAGGTAGATACACCCTCAATACCTAGGGCACGGCATAGCTATCTGCTGTGCATTCAAACCCCATCGATTAGAGCAAGTCTGTGCCTTTGCCTAAAATTGTAGTTCATTATCAAGAATTGATTATGGCACTGAAAAGAACCTGGGTCAATTATTTGTAATTTTGTAATAATTTCAAAAGGAAATGCTGAGCATCCAGCTGTGGGTGAGGAATAGTAAAGCCATAAACCCTGCCCCTCCCCCATTTCTGTCCTCATGTTCCAAGAGACTCAAAGGGGACAAAGTGACAACAGGATGCCACATGCCAGTTGTCCCAAGTGAAGACAGGGCAGTAGGAAGAGATTGAGCCTGCTTCCGAGGCACCCGGAGGAGGGGTTCTCTACTCCGCAGTCCTTAGCATCAGCTGTGACATCCTTCTACCGAGGTTACCTCTGTTCCCATCGCCTCTCTTGACCTTTAGAGATCAGCACACACATTCATAGGAATGATGGGTTGTAACCAATACATCTCACAAGTCTCTTTTTCCCCCCCCAAACTCATAAAAGAAAGCAGTGTTATTTTATTTTATCTTAGACATGCCATCTCTATAAAATGCCAAGGATGCAGCTACTAAATTCTGACTGTGTAACCAGCCTCCACAGCTTACAGTGTTGCTTCGTTAAAATTGCTTTGGGGAATCCAAATTAGATCAGACCTGCTCTCTATCTCTGCCTGGCTGAGATGTACCAACTCCACGTTTGTGGAAACTACGTGGTAGATTGCCATTTTAATCTCATCATTTCTTAATCTTAAAGCACTATGAGGAAGAATTTCCCAGAACAGTGTCCTCCCGCAGTAAGACTGTTCTTGATACAAGTGTAGACTCAATAAGAAAGCCAGTTACATATTTTAAATTTTATATATTATGCTCACAGGCAGTAACCAAATGTTCTGTTTGGTTTTAGTAGAAAATATAGCTTTCAATTTTCTCCAGGATATGGAGAAATTGTAGACTTTAACAACCAACACCATTATCTCCTTCATGCATATGGGCCTCATTCTGAATGTTCTCTCGTAGACAATCCTGGCAAGGAAGCAGGTAATGAGAGCTAAGTGACGCTATCATCAGGTAGAGCAGGAGGGAGACCACATATCAGAGCCATAGGAGCCATTTTTCCATTTTATAGACTTTTACCTTTAAAGGCTTGCAAATAAATCCAAACATCCCACACCAAAAGTTATTCGGACCCAAAGTCCATACCATACAACTCAATGGACTTCTGTGCAGTTAGACTAGGCATTCAGAATGAGAAACAGAAGTTGTGGAGTCTCACATTAGGTTTTACACTTTCTGTATCAAACGTATTTCAAGCGCTTATCCACCACAAAAAAACAGCGACAGAAAATGTATGAGAGAATTAGAACTCAGAAAATAATTAGCTTTCTATCCTCTTTCATAACTCACATCTGTAGCTGCAGTCTGTCTTCCTCGTCCCAGGTCTTAGCCATTCTTGTTCTCTTCCCTCCGTAGTATACTATACCCACATAGGAGCCACACTAAGTGAACCGAGCATGTGACATTAATCAATTTGTATGTGTATTGTAGCAATAATTATCAAAGAAAAAGGGGACATGATTTTGAGAAGGAGTGGGGAACACTAGGGGAACTGGAGGGTAGAGAAGGGGAGGGTAAATTATTTAAATACAGGACTCATGACAATCTCAACAATAGATGAAATGTTAAAAATAATAACCACCACTATTTATTAATTTGCATAGAGTTTTCTAACAAAATAACATGTTGTAGAGGCCTACTGGAATCATGGGAATTTTTACAGAGTAAAAGTCTGAAGGGGAGATTTTCAGGAGTAGAGGATTTCCAATATGACATCCAAAGGTCGAAAACTGACTGTTGGAAGAAGAGTGAGCAGGGCTGGGGAGGATGGGAGACAGAGACTCTGCTGTGCTGAGGAGACAGTGAAGATGCTCACAGCCACAGGGAACATGGGTCTCAGCAGACAAATCTCGAACCAAGCCAAGGGCTGGTAACGGCTGCATGGGCGGAAGTTTTAGGAAGAGAAAGCAGACTTTGGAGATTAGAAATAGCCAACCACGTACAGGTCAGGCTCAGCGGCACAGTGACCTGTAAAAGCCTTCCAACTGGATAGTGCAGCCCGGAAAATTGAAGCGTTACATAATTCTGAAGCTTTTACTGATGCCTTGCACATCTCAGAGGTGTCTATCCATCCTTCTAAGTTTCTTCGTGTGTATATGTGTGTGTGTGTGTGTGTGTGTGTGTGTGTGTGTGTGTGTGTGTGTACACGTTAGTATGCGCACGCATATATACCAGTGAAACCACTGTCTCGGTCAGGATAACAAACTTTGCTATCATCCCCAATCTCCTTGGGCCATTTTATAATCCGTCTCCCTCTCCCCTGATCTTACTGCTTTCCCTCACCCGCAGTCCACTGCTCACGGGCTTTTGTAGATTGCTTTGCAACCTCTGAACTTCGATATAAATGGAAGGCTATAGCGTGTACCCTTATTTTGCCCATCTTCCCACAGTCAGCCTAATCTTACTGAGAACCAGTAGAGGTTATCCATGTTGGGACAAGTCTCAATAAGATAGCTGTCTCTTTCATGCTTATTCTGCTGTACAGGTGCCTCCATTCAAGCTAACCTCTCTATCAGACTGTTAACCTATTGGTGGCCGTTTGAGTAATTTCTAGGTGGGGGCTATTCAAAGTAAAACTGTTAAAATCATTCACATAAAATTCTACCTATGAACATACACATTAAAATTTATTGGGTAAATACTTAGGAATAGAATAGCTGAGCCATATGACAGATTTACACTCAACAGTTTAAGAAACTGTCCAACCTCTTTTCCAACATGGCTGAACCATTTACATTCCCATCAGCACTGTTCCAGTCCCTTCAGACAGCACTAAGTGTGGCCCATGCTTTACAGTTTAAACTGAGCAATGTGGTTAGTGTGCTCCAGTAAATTCTGTATGTTTCACTTGCGTATCTTAGTAACAACCGAGGTCAGCGTCCTCACACATGCTTGCTTGCCATCCTCAGATCTTCTTTGGAAAAGCGTTCGTTGCCATCCTCTTCCGTTGTTAATTAGATGGATTCATTAGTGGCTTCTGGGAGTTATTTCCACAGTGTAGTTTCCTGTCCTTTATCAGAAAGGTGAAAATACCCCCCCCCCCATACACGGGCTGTCACTTTAGTCTTCCAACGGTGTCTGAAATCAAAGAGCAGATGTTTTCATTTTAATGAAAGCTGGTTTATCTGTTTGTTCTTTTATGGGCTGTGCTTTTCACTTCTGACTTCTGTTGGAAGTTTTACAGTTTAGGGTGTTGTATGTGGGTCTATTATTCCCTTTTGGCCTAATGGGTGTGAATCAAAGCTTACGCATATGCGTTTGGATATCAAATGATTTCCACAGTGTTTGCTATGAAGGCTGTTCTTTATCCATGGAATTACCTTTATACTTTAATCAGTTGTGCACACATGGGGTTATTCATGAACACAGAGCCCTTTCTGGTGGTGTTATTACACATTCTTCTACCACAACCACATACTACACTACCTCACACCCTTCTAACAAATCTTAAAAGGAAGTGCAGAGATTCCCCTTTCAAACAATAAAACAGTGGCTATATTACAGGTCGTTTGCCTTCCCACAGAGGTCTGAGAATCATTTTGTCAATCTTTCCTCAAATGGAAAGATAGTGATTTTTAATTGTGATGAAGGCACCTATAAATTTTGGAAAAATTGGTATCACCACACTATCGGATCTTAGTAACAAAAGATTCGTTCATTTCTCCTGGTGAGATTTGAATACCCTTGTTTGCTCACTCTATTGTGTCATTTCCAAGCCAGTTAAAATTATGGTTTGTGTTCTCTTGCTCCTTTACTGTATTTGATGGCTAGCTGAATTTTCATTATGTTACTGGTGGACACTTTCATATTTCTAAAGTATTCTTTGTCCCTCTTCTGTGGAATAAAGTATTGTATCAGAGATACTTTTCTTCTCTTGTCTTTCTCCCAAGCTCTGAGCAGTCATTTAAAGTGAGGGCTCAGTCCTCTACACAGATTGTGTGTGGGGACAGAGCTTCCCGCTAAGTTTTTAAGGCAGGTAGAAAGTGCTCTTTATTTTTAAAAGATATTTTACATAGTTTAGGTGTTTGCAGATCTTGTGGATTACTAGTGTGAGTGGTGGGAATTAGTGTGGTGCATCTGAGTGTCAGGTTCCCTTTGTGTCCTTTTGGAGGATTCTTGGCTTGGGTATTCTCACCCAGGTGATGGAGACCTACAGAGATCCCTCAGAGCAGCTCTCTGCTCTCTGGAATTGCATCCTGCACATGGAATTCTAGTCTGTTGGTTCTCCCTAGACATCTGCTTATCTCCTAGATTCAGTGACCCTGCTGAGTTCCTTCGGAGGGGAATGTGGAGGGGCAGGTGTAAGAGCCTGGAAACTCCCCTGAGGAAGCAAGAGCAAACAAATAAGCTCAATGAGCTCTGCTTGTCACTACCTCCTCTGTAGCAATCCTGACAATCAATGCTCGGATGCTTTTGTCTGTGTCATTTTGTTTTCAATGGGAAAGCTAACCTGGTTCCTGCTACTCCACACACACCCCCATCAGAAGCAACAGTCTGGGGGAATATAGTTTTAATTAAATTGATAGCATCGAATAACAACATTAGTAAAAACAGAATAAAATTACCTCAAAGAGCCGGGCTTTATAATAGTTCCGAAGAGAAATGAAGACAGGAAATTCTCCAGGGCCTCTCCTCCTCATACTTCCTAAGCCGTTTCTATCCTGTAGGCATGTCAAACACTTTCTTCTCCTTCCATCCATCCCAAGTTGAATTACAAAGCATTTCTAAGAAGTGATACTCAAGCGAGGCACATTCACAGCGAAGAGGCAGAATAGACTCATAAGGAAAATGGGAGATTTGGGGGAACTTGTCTCATGGAGGAATCTGTCTGCGGCAGACTCCACCATGTTCACTCTGTGCAATTATTCAGAAATGAATGAATGAATGAATGAATGAATGAATGATTACTTACTCTCTGACAGAGGATGGTCTGTAACTTTTACTCAGATGACAAGACATGACAATTCTTAACTTCAGGGCAAGTATAGGTAGCAGCAAACTGTCACTACCTGCATGCCATTGGCCAGCCACTCAACTCAACAAAACCTCCAGTACTCTTTCAGGAAAATAGATATAATAGTCTGCAATTATAGGTCACTGTACAGATTAAAAAAGATAATGAAATATACCTGCCTTCTTGGGGGGGTCCCAGAAATTGAGCCACCAACCAAAGAGCAAGCATGGGCAGGACCTAGGCCCCCAGCACATATGTCGCAGATGTGTAGCTTGATCTTCATGCAGGTCCCTCAACAACTGGAGCAGAGGCTCTATTGCCTGCCTGTGGATCCCATTCCCCTAACTGGGCTGCCTTGTTTGGCCTCAGTGGGAGAGGATGTGCCTAGCCCTGCAGTGATAGGCCAAGGTGGGTTGATACCCAGGGATGTGGGGTGTCCCTGTACTCAGAGGAGAAGGCAAGGGGGATGAAGAGAGGGGTTGTGTGAGGGGGTACTGGGAGAAGAAGGGTGACTATGATTTGGATGTAAAGTGAGTATATAAATCAATTAATGGAAAAGGTGATCAACACATGCGTGTCAGGCAGCATAGTCTCAGTACATAAAACCTACCATATCCCCACATCATGATGCAGTCACACAATGGTGCCACCATGGGCAAGTTTAACTCAGGTCATCTTTAATAAACACTCTCTCTGTGAATGAATTTTATATAGAATGGTTCATACGGCGTTTTGTGGGATTAATTATGCTATCCATTGTAAAGTCTCAAACTTCTTGGTCTATAAGGTCATCAGAGTCTTAACCTCTGTTCTCCGTGCTCCAGCTGTGCTCTTCGTGTTCAGTGTGGTTTGTTTTGCATGTTGCCATGAACAGCCCCAAGTATCTAAATCTTTACATGTATATTTGAAACCTATGGCATTCTCCTTTAAAGAATTTAATGGTGTTTGATTTGGTTCATCTCATTAGTTCAGGCTGGACTTGGTTCTATGTTGGCATAGCTTATGTAGCCAAGGATGCTCCTTTACCAAGTTCTAAGTTATGAGGTTTTAGGCCCAAGTCCTGGAAATCATGAGGAACACTTCAGATATTTTACAAGGACAGTCTTTGTGGAAAGATTAAGTCCTAACTGCAGAATTCCAGGACAACTAATAACAATGGGAAGCTAAAAATGTAAAGTAGCCTACGCAAACAGGGGATCTAACATGGAAAATGGTTCTGCCATTAGGAAATGCCAGGGATTGATTTTCAGTAATTGTGCCTTCTTGATGTTTAATTAAAGAACAGTTTAACTTAAAGGTCATGGTGCATCGAGTTTTTCTAGATAGTGGTCGATGAGAATGTGTTTGGAAGCAGATATTGAACCCACCTATGGCTTAAAAGATTAGAGAAGAGAGGGAGAGGGCCATTCCAATTCTTCTCCTCAGTCCCTGCAGAGGCAAAGTGAACTTCCAGCTCAGCAAAGCAGGTTGACCAAAAGCAAAGATAAAGGGGGTGGAGACTAGACTGAGTTTACAGACTTTCTAAGAGGTCAAGTTTAGAGCTGGGATGCCATGAGAGACCATGTTGATAGGGACTGGGGGCACAAAGGATTCTTACTGAAGCAACCTTCAACCTGAGCACTTGGCTGCATGGAGGAAGTGGCAACCATCTGTTTATCCTTCACAGGAAGCCCAGAACAAACAGCAGACACTGTAATGAGTATGTACTGTGGCGTCACTTCTTTCCCTCCTCCTTCAAAGTTAGACATTACAGACACCAGATCTCATAATGCCCCTGCCTCAGAAGGTGGGCTTCACGAAATGCACGGCTCTGTCCTTCCTAAGTATTCAATTCATGCGCCTTGCCAGCTGGAATAGTGCCCACAGCTACCAAACTCTGTGTACTGTGTTATGACTCTCTCCCATAACTCACTGCTAAAGAACTAAGAGGAGGTATGTCACTGAGCCACATAAAGAAGGGTGTGGGATCTCCCTGCAGGCTATGACGGATTCAGTAACCCTGAGGTACTGTAGGTTTCGTGAGTAATGATATCAGGGAGTCCTCACAGTATGCACATGAATGTTGTTTCTGCCCGTGTTCTGCACACTTGCCATTGCTAGAAAGCTTGCACATTCTTTTTAGTTGGGCTCTCCAGAGGCACAGTCCACTCACAAAGTGTTAGCAACCTAGGAAGCAGTATTTACTACTTAGAAAAACTGAACATGGAGATCTTGTTTTTCAATCATAAGGCTGCAAAATTGCACATTTGCAATGCATAACACTTATTAAATTTAACACTTATGTTCAGATTTGTGTTCTATGCTTCCAAAATAGTTTTAAAGATAAACAAAATTTACTTATGTGCAATCTAGATTGATCACCCCTTATCCAAAATATGTGGGTCATGAATGTTTCAGATTGAAGAACTTTGGGTTTTGAGAATATTTGCATAGGCTTCGTCAGTTGGGTGAATCCTAATCTGTAATCCCCAAAGTCCTAACCCATAATTCGTTGAAATCCAATGATCTATAACCATTATTTCAGCACTCAAAAAGTTGGATGTCAAAGCATTTTGGATTTGGGTTTTCAGATTAAGTGCGTTCAACCTGTACTTTGAAATATACTTGAAACGCATGTGCATTCATCACCTCCATGGCTTTGTGATCTGCCGGCGAGCTAACACACTCTTCCTCACAACCCTGTCTGTGCTGTGGCCAGCTAGGAAAGCCAACACTCAATTTCAAATTAACCACAATCATGTTATGATCAAACAGCTTTGAAACTTGGAGAAAACATAAAGGATAACGTGCGTTTGATGTGCTCTTAAACTGGGCATGGTAGAAAATTGAAAACTTGGGCGAACAAAGGAGTATTTTGGTCTGCTTCCCTAGTGTGTTGGAGCGTTTGGTGAAACTGCACAGTGCTCGTCCAACAGTTTAGTTCCGTATCACAGGAACTTTCAAACACCCTGCTCAAATCCTTTCAGCCATAAAAGCAGAATGTCAACCTCCGACATGACATTTACTTAATGTCCAGGCCTTGGAAGGCAAGGGAATGTCTTCAATTTAGAAAAGGAGTTGATGTGACAAAATTGTATACCTGACCCTGTGACCGTCCTGTGTGTCTACCTGGTTTTGTCTATCAGTTATATGTTCAGTTTCACACCTAATCTAGGTTTCATCTCTCTCTGCTCATGGATTAGAAGAATAAGAAATACATAGAACACTACCCTGTATTGTGTGCAGACACTGGTGTCCTGCTTTTAAACTCTTGTGGTAGGAGAATCCTGTGGTCCCAGCCCAGCTCTCAGCCCATTACTGTGATAAGAAAGATGATTCTCATGGACAGCTGGCTTAATGTTGACCATGCTGCCAGCCAAGCTCACTCCTCTTGCACATTGTCTTTTATGGGGGCAAAGAACATCTAATCTCCATTTTCTCCATAGCACTGGATCCCGAAGGATGACAACCCCCTCACACCTTTTCTGCCTGATTTTCAGCCCTATTCAGCTCACACCTGGCCTGTTATCTTTCCCTTGACAGCCATTTTCACAGAGAGAGCTCATGCAAGCATAGAGGTCTCCCGCTTAGGAGTCGTCTTTAAATTCATTCCCAAGTACAAAATTTTCATTTCATGTACACTGTTTTGAAGCGAGGTTGCCTGGCAAACTCACATTCTCTCTCACTGTGTAGATAACAGGGGCAGGCCACTGCTTAGAGCATCCGTGACTAGGAAGACTCCGAGTACCTATGAAGACCATTACTAAGAAGATCAAGAAATGTGCAAAGATCAGGAAGGATGCTAGGAGAGGAGTCATGGCCCATCTTTCCTGGTTGGCCATTGGTCTCTGTTAGATGAAATGGTCATGGCGACTGAGTTGTCCTTTCTCTACCCATTGTTTTAGAGACCCTATGACTCCAGGTAGCTTGAATCCATTTCTTTGATGTCTAGAATGCTCAGCCTACAGAAATAGTCCTTGGAGCTTTTGAACCCTTGGCTGGCAAAAGTAAGCCACTCTTCCCACAATCCTTAGGGTGTAATCTATCAGGAGTCCTTTGGCTGACTGAATCTCTGACCACTAAGTTGAATAACCGCCTGGCTTCACTGTATACAGAAGTCATCAAGAGAAATATTTGAATCACACAGATGCCTGCATCCTACCAAGACCAACCGGAAAAGGCTGGATGAATCTGTGTATTTGTGCTCCATGAAAGCTTTGTAGGAGATTCTGAGCACAGTGAAGGCCAAGAACCACCAGGACCAAGGACTACAGCTCTACCTTTTAAGCACTGGAGACTGCTGAGTGACATGCCAGTAAGCTCTGCATTCAGAACTCTCTGCATTCAGAACTCTGTTGAGACTTCTTCCGGGGCCACACTGGCACTAGGATTGCCCACATAGTGCACAGCAAGGGATGTGATGCACAGAAGTCATCTCACTCATCGAGGGAACTAGAGAGAGCCACACAGATGCAGGCCTTAGAACTGAGGGTTGTGGTGCATCAGATGTTATATAGCTGTCAGGGATGTCTCCTCTACTATACTTGGATTTAAAAAAAAAAAATCCATACTGACCTTTATCCCAATAGAGAGGAGCAAAGTTCCTTCCATAATAGTTATGAATTCCACACTGAACTACTAATTGATTAGAAACACAAACATTTTTACCACAATTAAAACTTCAAGAGACCAAACGATGTTCAAGGCATCTGATTGTTAAATCAATGTTCTGAGTTTTCTGAGGTCAGACCCGTTAGATAGTCTGTCCGATATTAACGCAGCTGGTCATATTAGAGCCACAGGCAAAGCTCTCATCATCAGTAGTAGTCATAGCATCAGTAATCTTAACAGTCCAGTGTGGTGCTGGAACTATCCGAGGAAAGAATAGTCTCGAGGATGGAGGACATCAGGGATGCTCCGTACTCTGCACCCTGTCTTTTTTTGTTGATGTTGTTGTTGCTGTTGACTGCGAAGAGACTCTCCGTGTCCCAACTTGGTTCTGCAGCTCAGTACCACCACCTACAGAATACTCCAGGCCATTTCTCCTGTTTCTGAAGGAGGAGGAGGCTCCTCACAGAAACACAAGGGCATTGACAAGGACTTCAGCTTCTCCGTCAGCTGTTCTGAGCCTATGGCTAATCTAACTGTGATCTATGGCAAATATTTTTCCCTTGCAGGAAAAGGACTCAGAGCCTCCAGTGAGTGATTGAGCACATTAGGCTAATATTTATCCGTTTGGAACTTTGGGAGCTGGCTCTACATCATTTAATAGCTGTGCACCGATTATAAGAAGTAATTATATGTAAGAATTTTTTTTTTTTTTTAAAAAGGTTCGAAGCAGGAAATATATCAGAAGGGCTTTAGAGGTGATTAAGTCTTAGGAAGCCAAAATGTTCATATTTATTAATTTTAGAAGACATGAGGGTTTTCTAATGTTAGAAACAAGCAAGTGGACTTTGAAGCCCCTCCTGCAGAAACAGGTTGAGCCAAAATGTGATATCCTCTGAAACTGCCATTGCTAACCATAATTCCATGTGTGTCCAGTGGGCACAGGGTGTTCTGAGTCTCCCTTCCTGAGAATTTTAGTAACTATGGTGTCATGAGGTCATTCAGTTTCATCACTTGATCAGCTGCTATAAGAATTCCCCTGGCCAAGTGCCCCTGTTACGAGTGCCTATCCCGTAAAGGAAGCCTAGTTGGAGAAAACCCCAGGCCCCTGAAAGAAACAAGGAGAAAAATGAACCATGGATTTATTGCTGCTGTTCATGAGATGAGTAGGCAGAAGAAAAGAAATTTATCTTTTGTAGCAAGATCTAAGTTGGCATTTCCCTATGAAAAACGCACTTCAAATGACACTGTTATCGGTTTTCAGAAATCAGTAGACCTGGTTTTTGCCTGTGTTATGGGCTATTTAAATCATCTTCTTTGTGTATTTATACATTTATGAATATTCCAAAGACTCATCTATTTTTATGATCAGAAAGAAAAAGTTTTATAATTGGAAGTATATTGTCCTTTAGATTGAGGACAAAAATTAGCAGGAATTCTATGGCCAATTTCACTTTAAGACTTGGAGTGATATGTTCTTGCTTTTCTCACAGTGGATTCTCACTTTTCCTTTCTCCATGGGCCACTGAGATGACAGCTTCCACTTCAAGTATTATAGTCACAATTTATCCCACACACGCACACAACAAGAACAAAACACAAAACAGTAAAGCTTACAAAAACCCTCAAAACCACAGCTCTTTTCTGAAAGCACTCAAGTCTGGGAACTAAAGACAGACACGTGTGCTGAAGACATAAAAAGCAGTGATGTGGCCAGTATTCATTTGAAGTGTGGTTATAGTCTAAGCGTTTAATTTTACTTCTTAAAATATGTTTCTGTAGAGCAGTGTGTAAAGGAAACTTGGTCCTTGTGTCTTTGTTTTGCCCATGTTTTCTCCCTTCTTGGTATTTACAGTAAGACTCGGGTCTTCTGGGTGTAGTTTCCCTTAGAGCAGGTCTGAGCATCCCAAAGTGCCATTCTCCACTTAAATACAGTGTGCTTGGGGCGCGTTTGATTCCAACGTTCTCCATACAAAACCCATGTTCTGACTTCACATGCATCTTTGGCCCTTGGTCCTTATAGAGCTCCCCCTATTGGCTTGCATAGAGGGGCAAACTCCAGTGTAGTGCAGAGAAAACAACAATGTAACCGTCTCCTAGCAACTAGCAGAGAGGCAAGCATGCTGCACCCCTAGTACAATCTCAGCATGATCACAGCTTCTGTGTTTGCAGCTCATCCACCTGCTAAAACTTCCTTCCAACCCCATGATGGGAACTCTTAACACCATGGTAGTCATTTGGGGATAAACACAGAGCTGAGATGCCATCCGGTGTTGCTAAGTGCAAGAGGGCTGCTTGAACCTATGAAGAAAGCTCACATGGGAGAAACTCAATTCAGGCTTCAGCTATAGCACAGCTATGAGCGCCATCTTAATGAAACATCAGGGCATGCTTAAAAAAGTGCCTTTGAACAGAAGCATCCGTAAAGCAAGGTTGCTGCCTTCCTTGTAAGGGGAATGATAGGAACCTAACCCTGTGTTTCCCCTAAGAACAGTAGTTCCATCTTGAGGTTCCATCCTCAGCATCTGTGGGATTTTCATGTTTCACAGCTATGATAAATACTGAAAAGCCAGCCAGCAGTGGTGGCACACATCATTAATTCCAGCACTAAGGAAGCAGAGGCAGACAGATCTCTGAGTTCAAGGCCAGCCTGGTCTACAGAACAAGTTCCAGGACAGCTACTCAGAGAAACACTGTCTAAAGAAACCAAAACAAACAAATAAATACTGAAAAATACAATCACATATATAGTAGAGTGTTTGTATTTTGAATGGGTTTTGATTACATTCTAATATTTGCTTTGTAATTTCAGTGTATCAAGTATTTTAATCTAAGGAGTAACATGGGGAAGATTTCATAGAACTGTTTTTCCTTTAAATCTCTCCTATATCCACTGTGTATTCTGGTCTCCACACTTGAGATTAGCTTGTGACATAGTGGATGTGTGTTGGCTATGCTGATGTCATTCAGGACTATTTAAATGTAGTGAAGGATTCAAAACTGTAGATGTGCAAAGCCACACTGCCCATATTAAGTAGAGCCTCCTTCCTAGGTATTGGTTATGATTGCCCCAGAACACGCTGGCCTTCAGTGCTTGGGAATCCGATCATGTGGGTTAGTGGCATCTTATGGTAAAAGAAGAGTGGCTCTACCATTGTGCTGAAAACCTGGGTAAAGGTCACCAGCAAGGGCTGAGCATAGCAAGGAAAGATGAGACTCATAAAGCTCTTTATCCTGATCACTGAGCCCAGAGAGTGAGAGCTTAGGGCAGAGACTACACGGGATCCAATTGGTAGATTAAGCTATATGGAGGGGATGGAAGTTTACAAGATTCCCCAGCTAGGGCAAGGTAATGGAGTTTTATGGAGACAATGGATCATTTGGTTAGATAGGAAGGTATAGATGATGGATGGATGGATGGATGGATGGATGGATGGATGGATGATGGATGAGTGGATGGATGGATGGGTGGATGGGTGGATGATGGATGGGTGGATGGGTGGATGGATGGATGGATGATGGATGGGTGGATGGATGATGGATTGATGGATGGATGGGTGGACGATGGATGAATGGATGGGTGGATGGATGATGGATGGATGGATGGATGATGGATGGG